>JASCZW010013172.1:0-26397 GCA_034211315.2 Aedes japonicus
GATGGCTGCACCATTACTAATCCAGCCAGGTGCTGTATGCTGCAGCAAAATAGAAGAATTTGGAAATATACATAGACAAACCAGATGGCCATATCCGACATGATGTACATAATATGTAATATAGCAGATGATATGAGAAAGAAGTATAGATGATACTAGATAAACATGTAGATAGTAGATAAAAGTATTGTAGATAGGGCCCCCTTCACACTGTCAAGCTTATGACAAACTTGCTGAACTATAATGATCCGCAACCGGTAATGCTGCTTGCAACAAGGCAGAGCAAGGCGAACGCGGCCTAACAGTGTGAACGCAGCCAAACAGGCGGGAACGTCATACGATGTACACAAAGAAATAAGAACTAACTAAATGATTTCCACCACTCTGGGGTTCCGTACACGAGAAGCCAAATTTCAAGCATATACCACAGTACTCCAAATTTGAGTAACTAGATCCAAAGTTTACGGTGGAGTAAACTGAACCTAACGCACAGCTAGAACTTGCAAAAACCAAAAAAAGCATGAACACTTTTCGCACGGTAAGTGTAAATGTTATATAACATTTAAAATAAAAGTTCCTTTCTCGTGATGATAGAAAAAAACACATAAATCGAGTTGATAATTTTATGGATTTTGTTTGCCACTTAATTTCAGCGATATTTCACAATAACGGCTAGTTTAAGTACAGTAACATGCCTATTATATCTCACGGTTTTAAATCAATCTTCAGTCATATAATAAAAGCGCCCAAAACGCCTTCCATTTTAACTCAAAAAATGAGTTGTTAATAAAGCAATCATCCATTGAAGTAATCTTTACCAAATATGCAAAATCAAGTACCCATCTCAGTTCCATAACAACTACAACTTTGAGTTTAAAAATACTCATCTTAGGTACTTTGATTCTTCAAGTACATAGACCGATGACGTGGGATGTCTCATCAGGACGACAATCATGTAATTTACCTTTTCAACAACAAATGCGTTTTGGAAAGTGAGTTGAGGGTGAAATGATGCTTATATGGATTACATTCAAACTCGTTTACATCTATTATTAGATACTTGAACAGTTAAGTATGATTGCGTCAAGTTCGGTAAAACTTAAATGAACAAAAACGTCACAGTGAGTAAAATTAAAACTTTCAATTCTAAAACCTAACCCAAACCTATAATCGCAGATAGTGGACAGTAAGTCGTGACGAGAGTTTCTTAAGCATTAAGTACGATTCAAACTGAAAACCGTAAGTTTTATGGGTTCTAATTCTGAATTGCCACAATAATCAAAATAAACGCATTTCAGCTTCAAGCCATTCCGCACCAACCGTGAGTTTCAGGATGGCTGTTGGTGTCTGAGTATTCATTGTTCTCGAACACCCATGCAGTCCGTGTTTCGATATGTCCCATTATAGATACTGCGGTTGATCAGTGCAAGTTAGTAGTGGATTAACTATCTACTCATCCAATTGCACAGCTGGTTGGTAAAGATTGGGAAGTACTGAGCTACACATTACACGGAGATAACAGCATTGTGAGATGGTTGTGTTACATTTAATGCATAGTACTGTCACTATTGTACTGTTAATTTCGACATCATAGGCGAACTACATCATACTCATGTCAGACGAGTAAAACGGAAGGCACTAGTTATCCAAGAGGTCTCGATGTTGAGATTTGAGATCTAGAACAGCATCATTACGTAAAGACATGATATAGTTTACTTAGGTTGATGAAACAAATTCAATATATGAATATACCTTATATCATTACATAAAGGATATAGGTGTTGCACTTACCTGGAGCAGCGTTGAATCCAACCCAAATCATAGACTTAAATGAACAAGTGTTACGTAGTCCATGTAAACGCCAACTGAAGATTCAGCATTACCAGTATTTCCTGCGGGTAAATTATGCATACAGCACATCTGGAATTGCGGAATGCTCACAGGCCATCAATCATCCCAGCTGGCGGTCTGACCCGCAATCAGCTGACTAAGATTACCAGCCGCTCCAGATTGATGTGTCATGTCAGCCACAGTCCTAAAGTTTTTAAATTCATGGCGGTGATTCGGTATTCAGTTGTTAGTTTGATGGGTTCCGTATATTTGCTCCGGATATCCGTTGCATCAAGCTATAACAATTTCTTTAATTCCAGAACTGATGATTGATCTTTGAATAAGTCACACTAAAGTAAATCTGAGATTGATTGATCGCGGCTGAAACAGAAAACGTTTGACCGGCGTTCACTTGCGTTGTGTTTTGCTGACGGAAGAAATGGCGAAGTTTTCTCGATTGACGGACAAGTATCCGAATTTACGGATATGAATCCAAGAAAAGACACGGTTCACGGTGATAGTCTTCGTATCTGCCCAAAATAGCAACAAATTTCAGTAGTCTTGCATCAAATGCGTCATTAATATCTGAGGATAGAGCGATCATATAACATGTGCTACACTTGGGACAAAGAGCCAAGATGTTGCGATAACGTGAGAGACAACAGGCGTCTTCCATACGCGATTTCGGGTGAAACATGATCCCAACTTTCCCTGACTTAAATCTCTGAAGGAAGAAGAAGCTGACAGCGGGTGCCTTTTGCGCCAGTAACCCGAAATATTATTTATCAATCAAAATCAAAATTGAGCAGCTGAAAGGACGATTAATATACGAATTGTTTCACGAATTGACGGCGAGCGATGGATGGACGACGAAACATATCAAAAACGGATTGGCAACGAATACCAAGTAGTGGCTCTTACCTGACACCGGTTGTGTCCACAAACTTCTCCGAGTAGTGTTTCTGGGCTGATAGTTTGCTCGAGTCCAATGATCTACAGTGAATGACTCGTGTGGGCTTGCAGATATCTGTCCCATCCAATATCAAAAGAGCGCCTGAGCTGACTTTACCTCATCTGCGTTAATAAGACCAACGTTTACAAAAACTTACTGACACTCTGACCAGACTGGTCAAGATGAAAACTGAAGATGCAGTAAGAAGGACAAATGCACACGTTTAAAGGGAATAGTGCTCAGTACGGCATTGCCTGAAGACTGCGCACGATATGACGATCATAAATGGGTGATTACTGTTTGAAACGATGAAATAATCTCATTACATATCGTTTTGAAAGCTGAACAGTCACTTTGTTTCCACCTTCTGATCACCCATGTTGTTTACTGGATATGATCACTTGAATGTCCAAATTTACTTGAATCAAGCTTCATGTAACGTGTAAATGGGGTGGTCAGTGGTTCCAGCCTTCAAGTGTAGATTCCAGTAGTGCCTTTGCATTTGCAGAGGTTGACTCATAGAATACCTGTATCAAGGCCTGTTTGTATATGTAACTATTTCCAGCAATTTTCGATAAGAAGGCCTGTTCTGACTGAATCTAGGAGATGTTACACTGAATCTTTGTCTTATCGTTCCCAGCGGAATCCTTCAGAACAGTTTTATTTTATGCATGACATTTTTGCCTGTTACGTTAACCCCAATATATCATGCTATTTGATAATTCACTGCACTTGCGTTCTTAGACAATGATGTCCAATCTATAGATGTATGCATGTGAAGAAGCCACCATCAGCGGCAAGCTCCGTCTGCAGATGCGTCTCCACTGCATCAAGAAAAAAAGATCATGCTTGTGTTATCGGGTGCTCAATCGAACCACATGAGCGGCCAGCGGTTACGAGGGTACTGCAAGGCAGACACCACGCGAACCCGTGGAATAAGAGAATCCTCCAGATCCATCAAAAATCAATATAATGATGCATCTGCAGTTTCTTCACAGATGGCTTGCCTGATAGATAGCGTCAAATTATCATAACTGGAGTTGAATACCAGTCATACGATAGACATCCTCCTAGGGTTACGTCCACGATTGTTCAATTAAATCATTCTTCCCTCCTGGTATCTGAATGTTTTAAATCGTTATAATATTACGCAATATGGGCACATGCATAGAAAATATAAGGAAATAATACATAGCCCAGTGCACCTTGACGTTACCGACCTGAATAACGTCGAAATTGCATTCATTGAATGATTCCCAACGATGACTACTGAACGCCGTAGATCCTTCCGTTGTCTCCCGCCGGTCTCAGCCGTAAAGATTGCAGCATCTGCGGCTTATTTCCACCTACAAACAGACGTAATAAAACAACAACAAAACAAACAGCCATCCAACGAGTGACGCAGAATGTTCGATGGCGATTCAGGTCCATTAGTCAGATCATTCACGGATCTCTGGTAGATCGCGCAGGCACGAAAAATCATTTATCTCAGTAATAAACGGTCATTGTCTTACAGTTGTTCCAGTTACAGCTAATTGCATTCCATCAGAGGGATAGCTAATTTGTTTAAAGGTTAACTAGATTTTACATGATAATAAAAGTATAGACTCCATGAAATGAAAACATCACGGTCAAGGGTGATGAAGGACCGATATTGATCCTGAAAAATCGAGCAATGGAATAATGTCATATGCGGGTCGAAGTCGAGGCACACCAAGAGTGATTGACCATGGCGAGAATGATATATTTCCATAATAAAAAACTCCTTCACGTATCCAGCATGAACCCAATTTAAGTCGTTATATTCTTTATATGCTAAATTATTACAGATCATCAAAAGATGTTGCGGGCTTTGTAAAGCAGTACTGAAATATTTTTCATATTTCGTTTTCTGTACTTCTGCATTGCTTAAATTTTTGGTTCATGCTGATACGTGGGGGAGCTTATTATAATATATATTCTATATGGTCCAATCACTATGAATTATTATAAACCATTTTATATGACATTGTTTCCATTACTCAGGTTTTCAGGATGTATAGGTTATATACCTTAAATTGATGTTTTCATTTCATAGATCTATATACTTTATTATGTCTAAAATGTCTAGTTAACCTTTAAACTCGTGCTTATCCTCTGATGAATACAATTAGCTGTAACTGGAGCTGCTGCAGACATGTCATTTATTACTAAGTGTATTTTTCATTTTCCTGCACATTTTACAAAAATCGGTGCTGATCTGACTCTGAGACTCCTAACTGAATCGCCACCAGACATTCGTACTCATTAGATCTTTGTTGTTTTGTTGTTGTTTTATTACATCTGTTTACAGGTTAAAGGTTAAATAAAGCCACAAATCTTACAATCTTTAGCAGCCAGCATCTTTGATAACAACAACGAATATAGTTGGATAGTATTATAGAACCAACAGAAAGGACATAGAACCAACAGAAGGATCTACAGCATTCAATGTGAAATCATCATTTAAGAATTGTCGATATTCAATGAATACAATATCGACATTATTCAGGTCAATCTACCCATTTTAACGCATCAAATTACACACACTAGATATATATTATTTTTTATATTTTCTATACATGATATATATTGCATGAACCTATTATATTTCAACTGATTTAAACATTCAAATACTGGGAGGGGAGGGTGCATCAGGGCATCATTGAAGTTGCACTGGACAATGGAGTGGACGGCCAACCGGAGTCTAGGAGGGGACGAATCTATCATGTTATGACTGGTACATTCCACTCCAACAGTTGTAATGAATTTGACGCGCCTTTCAAACAAACCATCTAGTGGAAAGCTTGACAGAATTGCGTATTTTGTTATTCGTTTTATTGGATCATACTGCTGGAAGGAGATTCTCTTATTCCCGCAGGTTTCGCGTAAGTGTTCTGCTTACGGGCCTGCCCAACCCTTTGGCCCTTCACACAGCAGTCTGTCGAATTTAAAACGGTAACAAAGCATGATCTTTCTGTCTAGTGGAACCGCATGCAGGGCAAGGCCCACGCTAGGATGGTGGCTTCTTACATACATACATACATACATACTATTGATTGGACATCATTGTGTCTAAGAACGACACTGGGGAAGTCTGCAATTAGTTATCAAATAACGCGTATTTGTATTAGGGTTAACAATAATAACGGACTTAAAAGGAAATAACAAACGTACCATAAAACCGTTCCTAGAGGATTCCGTTAAAAGGATTGACCAACATTAAGAGATCTAAATTATCCAACATCTTCCTAGATTCAAGGTCAGAACACATTGAAAGGAGAGCCTTTGCTATCGAAAAAGTTGCTGAAGTAGTTATATATACAAACAAACCTTGATATTTTGGGTATTCTATGAGTCTTCTACAAATACACAAAAACTTGCAAATCTACACTGAAACAAATTTTGATTTTTATTTTTGTTCTAGCTAAAGCCCGATTCAAAGTAAATTTGGACGCATTCAAGTGATCATAACTCAAGTATTAAACAACATACAAGGTTGATCAGAAGGTCAAACAAAAAGGTATTTATTCAGCTTTCAAACGATGTATAACAAGTTATTATTTCATCGTTTCAAACAAACTGTCGCACATTTCTTGTGATCGATGCCATCATGATCTGCACAGTCGCTGGTGAATATGTACCGGCGAACTTATTCCACTTTAAACGCATTTGTTGTGCATTTGTCACTTCTTTAACGCATTCTCGAAGTTTTCGCTTGACAATTGCCCAATATTTTTCGATCGGTCTGAACTCAGGGCAATCCGGCCAAAACATAACGTTGGTCTTGTGCTGCCGAATGAAGGGTAAAGTCCGCTTTTTCAGACACTCTTCAATGTAAACCTTCGAAGTCATTGTGTGAGATGGGATGAATATCTTGGTTTTAAGCCCACAAGTGCAGATTCCTTGCCAAATCATTAGTTTCCGAGCAAACTTATCAGCCAAAGCAAATTTATACCTCGGAAGGGGGACATCCAGGGACACAACCAGTTGTCAGGTAAAATTTTCACCCGGGTATTCGTTTATAATCCGTTTTGATATATGTTTCGTCATCCATCAAAATACTGCCATCAAATTTCGTCAAAACTCGTTCGTATAGTAATCGTGCTCGCTTTTTGGCCACTCAATTTTGATTTTGATTGATCGGCAGCGATTCGGATGTTTACTGGCACAAAAAGACTTATATCCTTCTCTTGTAAGGATTTAAGTCAAAGGGGAAAAGTTGGAATCGTATTTCTATGCCAAATCACGTATGGAGACACCTAGGTTGTCTCTCACGTCCCTCAACATCTTTCTCTCAGCTCTTTGTCCCAAGTGCCACTTTTATGATAGATGCGCTCTATCCACACTCAGAGTATCCTTGTAACGTTTGATTACACAAGACATACCATTGACTTTGGGAATTTTGACACTTTTGCTATTTTTGAGGCAGACCACGAAGAATTCTCTAGAGGTTTGTACACAATTCATTGTCTTTTCTCAAGTTCCATGATCCGTAAATTCGAGATGCGTCGATCAATCGAGAAAAACTTTTCACTTATTTCTTCGTCAACAAAACATTAACAAATGCCTGTCAAACGTTTTCTGTTTCAACCACCAGGGACGCAGTGGTGTATTAAACCGTGTGTCCAGATTTACTTTGAATAGAGCTTTAATCTAAAAAATCAATCATATTATCAGTTCTGGAATTAAAAGTGACTATAGCTTGATACAACGGACCTCCAGGCAAATATACTGGAACCATAAACTGCTAACTTAATACCGAATGCACTTGTAGATTTAAAAACTTTACTAGGTTCTTGGCTGACATGACACATCCAATCTAGGCAACAATCTTAGTCCAACTGATTAGAACTGCAGATCTTAAGACCATAACTAAGGATCTATTGAATAACCTGTAACATTCCCTGAATTCCAAATGTACTGTATGCATAATTTACCCACAAAATACTATATATGCTTGTAGATCTTCAGACGTTTACATGGACCCGTAACACTTGTTCATTTAAGTCTATGATTTGGGTTGGTTCAACGCTGCTCAAATTGCAAATTACCCTTTTACCTATATCCTTTATGGCTTAAACAAATATTATATTCCTTTTTATATTGAATTTGTTTCATCCAACCTCTAGAAATACAAACTGTATCCATAATCTTTCACATGGCACCGGTCACTGTTCTAGATCTATAAATCTCAACATCAGGAGATTCTTGGATAGCCTAGTGCCTCAGTTTTACTTCATCTGACATGAGGTGTGATGTAGTTCACCTGGTACAACCCTATGATGTCAGAAATGCCGGGAACTGGCCGCAAAGTTATATTGTACGGTACTAATGCATTAAATGTGGCACCTGTGCCATCTCCCTGAGTACTGTTGTCTCCGTCTTATTAGACCGTAGCTTTCAGTACTTCCCAATCTTTACCAACCAGCTGTGCAAGTTGGATGGGAGTAGGCTCAGATGTCCACACCTAACTTGCACTGATCTGGCTCACGGTCTCCCCATAATGGAACGTATCAAGCCCGACATAGCCTCCCTGGTTGCATAGATTACCTGTTCAGAGAACAATGGGGCCGTTTCTTTCCGAACTCCTGTTAGCCGTCGCAAACTCACGATTGGTGCGAAATAGCTTAAAGCTGAAATGCGTTTATTTTAATTATTGTAACAATCTAGAATTAGAACCCATAAAACTTACAATTTTCGGTTTGAATCGTACTTTTAATGCTTAAGAAACTCTCGCCACGACTAACTGTCCACTATCTGCGATTATAGGTTTAGGTTAGGTTTTAGAAATGAAAGTTTTAATCTTTACTCACTGTGACGTTCTTGGTAATTAAGTTTTACCGAACTTGACGCAACTACTATAACTGTTCAAAATATCTAATAATAGATGTAAATGAGTTGAATGTAATCCATATAAATATAATTTCACCCCTAACTCACTTTCCAAAACGCACTTATTGCCGAAAAAGGTAAATATGATTGTCGTCCTGATGACATCCCACGTCATCGGTCTATACACGGAAGAAACAAAGTACCTAAAATTGAGTATTTTTAAACTCAAAATTGAGTACTGTTGTTGAACCGGAGAGATGGGTAAATTTGATTCTGCACATTAGGTAAAGATTACTCAATGGATGAGTACTTTATTAACAACTCATTTTTGAGTAAAAATGGAAGGCGTTTGCAAACTTTTATTATATGACGAATATCAGATTTAAAAACCGAAATATAATAAACATGTTACGGTACTAAACTAGCCGTTATTGTAAAATATCGCGGAAATTAAGAAACAAACAAAATCCATAAAATTATCAACAAAATTTATGTTTTTTTTTCTATCATCACGAGAAAGGAACTTTATTTTAAATGTTATATAACATTTGCTAATTAACCGTGCGAAAAAGTGTTCATTTTTTGGTTTTTACAAGTTCTATTGCGTTAGGTTAAATTTACCCACCGTAAACTTTGGATACAGTTACTCAAATTTGAGTACTATGGCATATACTCAAATTTGGCTTCCCGCACGGAACCCCAGAGTTGGGTGAAATGAACTTAATTTTGGGTTCTTTATTTCTTCCGTGTATGTCAACGTATGACGTTCCCGCCTGTTAGGCTGCGTTCACACTGTTAGGCCGCGTTCACCTTGCTCTACCGTGTTGGCAGCAACATTACCATAGGATCATTATAGCAACAACTTCGCTTAAGTTTGGATAGCAGGTGAAGGGGGGCCCTATCTACACATTTATCTACTATCTACATATTTATCTATATCATCTACATATATTTCTATATCATCTACATATACATATACATGTACATCATATCGTGATATGGCTACCAACTGGTTCATGCATGTTTCCCTCCAAATTTTCCACGAGCTTGGCATAGCACACAACTGCATCAATAATGGCTGTCCAGCCAGCTACTCACCAGCGACAGCCACAAACGCTTCATTCTCTTTGGTTGCTTGCCCGCGTACCCTACTGTAGGGTACTTGGAACCGCCAGCTGCCAGGGCGGCACTGACTATTGCCGCTCTGCATAGCTCCGTGACTGCTTAGCGAATGGAGAAAATTTTAAGGTGTTCCCGTTTTATATCGTGCCCTGACACGTATGAGATGTTCCCAACGTAAACTTGAAATCTGTGATAGGAAAGTACAGCGCATTTAGTAAATTTGCTGGGAAAATCAGTTATTTTCAATAGTTCAAAATTGTTAACTGATAGAAACAAATTTGTGAGAACATGGATACGGAAATGACTAAAATATATACTGGCACTAATTAATAAACATTTAGCATTGAAAGTTCACAAAATTGCCACTAAATTATTAAACACGGTGTCAATGAAAAAATAACAATTCGCACTTGAAAAACTCAAAATTGCAATAATAAATTGATTATTCACTTGCAATAATTCAAAAGTGACCGGTAAAACTTTCAAAAAAAGCAATGGAAATTAGAATAAACGCAATTTGAAAAATTTGAAAAATTTGAAGACTTTTGTCACATGTTTACCGCTAGAACTTATTATTATGACGGAAAACAATCAGCCTATTATTGCGTTTATACTAATTTCCATTATTTTTTTTTTTTTTTGATAGATATACCGGTCGCTTTTGAATTATTACAAGTGAATAATCAATTTTTTATTGCTATTTTGAGTTTTTCAAGTGTGAATTGTTATTTTTTTGTTGGCACAGTGTTTAATAATTTAGTGGCAATTTAACATAATTTTATTGGTATTTTTTCCATTTTTAATGATGTTTTATTACCCTGCCATGCGGAAATATTCAACCAACTTCTGAATAAAGTAACACGATTGAGCGGAAAGCTATACACAAACCTTTTTTCGGAATAGTTTGAAATTAGAAATATTCTGCGGAGCGAGAAAAAAAACTATGCGTTCCAATGGCAACGATGAAAAATTTACATGGAGCAAGTGGAAGAAAATTTAAAGTTCGCCGGCGTCGGTGGTGTAGTGGTAAGCGTGACTGCTACTTGGCACCTCACTGGGTCTGGGTTCAGTCCCAGTCGACGTCGGTGGTTTTTCTGAAGCGAAAAAATCTGGTCACGTCTTCCTTCGGAAGGGAAGTAAAGCCGTTGGTCCCGACTCATAGTCATGAGTCGTTAGGTAGGGTCCAGGTGGTGAAGTCGTCTCCCTGGCATCGGTGATTGTCACCATGTGAGGAAATAGACCGACGGAAAATAAATAAATTAGAAAAATATATATAACATTGGATTTCTGTCTGTCTGAACCTTATAGAATCGAGCACTATTGAACTGATCGGCGTGGAATTTTGCATGTAGGGTTTTTTGGAGCCGGGAATATGATAGTTAGAGAACCCTCCCATCTCTGGAAAAGGGGGCTCCCATACAAACCAAACATATATTTCTGCTGAACTCGAGAACTAATCAAGCAAATGGATCCAAATTTGGTATGGGCGAGTTTTTGCAGGCATGAAATATTTTTATGGAGGTTTAAAGCCCCTCCTCCATCTAGAAAATGGGGGGGCGGGGTTCCCATACAAATGAAACAGAAATTTCAACCAAACATGAGAACTATGCCTACTGCATTGCAAATTTGTATTCAGTGGTTTTTGGGTCCTGGAAAGCATCTTATGCTAGTTCGAGACCGCTTCCGCCTCTAGAAAGGGGAGCTCCCATGCAAATGAAAAACAAATTTCAGCATAACTCGAGAACTAATCAAGCGAATGAAACCAAATACGGCATGTGGAGGTTAAATGAAATAAATGAAACACGAATTTGAGCCAAACATGAGAATTATACTAACTGGAATGAATATTTTTATGCAGCGATTTTTGGGGTTGGAGAAGGTTCTTATGATGGTTCGAGACCCCTCCCGCATCTAGAAGGGGTGCACACCAATGAAATACAAATTTCTGCATAACTCGAGAACTAATCAAGCATATGGAACCCAATGGAATTTGGCATGTGGAGGTTTTTGGAGGAGATAAATGTTTCTATGGAAGTTTGAGACTCCGCCGCTATCTGGAAGGGGGCGGGAGGGGGGTTTCGATACAAATGAAACACAAATTTCTGAATAACTCGAGATCGTATTAAGGTAATGGAATCAAATTTGGCATGTGGAGGTTTTTGGAGGGAAGATTTCTATATACATAAAAATGAATTTCTGTCTGTCTGTCTGCCTGTCAGACCCTTATAGACTCGGAAATTTCTGAACCGATCAACGTGAAAATTTATATGAAGGGGTTTTTGGGGCTGGGTAAGGTTCTTATGATTGTTTTAGAACACTACTCTCTCAGGAAGGGGGGCTCTGATACATATGAGACACAAATTTCTTCATAACTCCAGAACTAATCAAACAAATCGAATCAAATTTGGCATGTGGGGGGTTTTGAAGGCAAGAATGTTTCTATGGTGGTTCAAGACCCCTCCCATTTTTGAAAGGGTGGGGGGTTCAAACAAATGAAACTCAAAATTTCATTATGATCGAAGAGCCCCGTGTGATGGTTTGAGAATTAATCAAGCAAATGGAACCAAATTTGGCATGTAGGGGGTTTTGAAGGCAATCATTGTATGGAGGTTTGAGAAACCACCCCCTCTGGAAGGGAGGGTTCCCATACAAATGAAACACAAATTTCTACCAAAAATGGGAATTATCCAGGATACTTAAACACAAAACGTGTATTTCTCGGGTAAGAAGCATGTTTTGATAGAAGTTTGAACCCCTGCTTATTCAAGAAAAAAAAACTCATTCCGAAGAAAAACCATAAAAGTGCCAGTTACATTAAATTTTCCTTCATTTAGTTGCAAGCGTAGCAGTGCACGCGCCGGGTTCAGCTAGTTGAAAAATAAACAACACTTTTCTAAATTATTACACCCGGGAATTTGTGTAATGTTAGATAAGCTAAACTACCCGAACAGCACTCTCATCGCTCAAATTTGCGATGCAAAATTCACAAATACCGATTTATAACGAACAGAAAAAACATGACAGCTCACGCAAAACTCAACCCTCCGCGGGCAGCGCTTGCTACGATCACCCCATTTGAACGAGAAGTTAAAAAATAACTGTTAAAAATATATAGAATTTTTAGAGACTTTCATTAACAAAGCGGCCAAATCTCAAAACAAACCTCTTTGATAAAAAAAAGAATTTTAATACTTCATGATGTTTCAAATTGAGTCTTGAACGAATTTAGTTCTATTTACTACTTGCTCCAAATTTCGTTAACCTACGTATATTTTTTGATCACTGCTAAATAAATATTCAAAAGCAAATCATAACAAACGGATATTCTCAAAACAATACACCATTCCCAGATCAACTCTCCGCTAAAGACCTCAATTTGGAGCCCCCGGAGTGCAACGTGTGGCAGACTCGGAGCAAGAAATTACAGCGCGTGAACAGGTCATCTATAACCCCCCCCCTTCCCGCGATCCCTCTCCCCCCAGCGTCGTGTTCGATCGCGTAGAAGGATTAGTTCTGTTTTGCTAACTGCCACACCGACCGAGTAGGCGACCCGATCGATCGACCGATCGATCGGCTGATCGGTCGGTGGAGGTCTTCACGATCTACGCTTTGTTCTGGTCATTCATCATCGGATTCCTTGCGATCTGCCGATGTCTGTCGGTTGCTCTTCGCCGTGCCCTGTGTCCATTCCTGGGCATTATTGGGAAGCCTATGGACTCGGAATCGATGGTGGGCAGCGGCGCGCAGACATCTCTAGGGAATGTTGACACCGACCGATGTTCACCCCATGGTGAGAGATCTAAATTTTATTGGTTTTTTGTCGACAGACCACATTCTTTCAGTTTGTTTTCTATATCATCGCGGGGGGATTTATCGATTATGAAGTGCTCGCTCGCTGACCCTCCGTTTTTGGAGGCCCGCTATCGCGTGCCATGTGTGATTTCGAATTCATTATTAATTTAAATGTTATTCACCTGCGGTGGAAATTCTTGTTTGATTGAATTCCCAATTTTTGTGGAGCCATTTTTTCTTCTTTCTTTTGTTTTCAATGCTCCAATTAAGGTAACCGTTTCTTAACTCAATATAATCGAAGAGCGTCAAATTGGTTCAGGAGCAATAATAACAAGAAATATTCACACAGCACCGACGATCAGAACGGGTTAACGGACACAGAAGCTTTATAGCGAGCAGGCAACTGGCAGCAGCAGCATCATCTGTATAAATAAAATCAAATCAATCTTTAACGAGTCAAACAAAGAGCCACCCAAGGTCTCGAGCGGTTGTTTTTTTTTTTTAGCCGCGCGTTAAGCCACTCTCAGTGGTCGGCGTGGTTCACATGGCAACGTCTCACCCCTCCCCCTTGATGCTCGGGCGACTTCGATCACCATGACAGGTCCTCTGCAAGACCAGAACCAGACCGGCCGGACGTTCCACAGTCCTCGAGCTTTTGGGGGCCCCAGTGCTTGTTTTATTGTCCCTCGTGCGCTTCTTGCTGTTTGCCCCTCCTGGCAGTTTTTTTTTCTCTTCTGCCTTGGTTGTTTTGTTTTTCGAAACAAATTATTTTAGCTTCTTTAAACCCTTATCGTTGTCGTCGTCAACGGTTTTGGTGTTCGATTTTCGAGTTCTCTTTCCACGATCATGCGCGCGTTCCTCCGCGTTCCACCCTCAGCAGAAGACACACGGCGGGGTCACACGCCAACTCGGTTCCTGTGTGAGAGCGGGCAGGCAGCCTCCAAAAACAGAGCTGTTTGTTCGGTAATAAAATGACAAAATAGTGAGAGGTGATTTCGCGTGAAACAATCCGTGGCGTGGTTAAGCAGGCCGGCGACGAACGCAAACAAATGAATGGAAATAAATGCCTGCGCGCGCCTACTTTGTCGCTGCCCAGGCCAAGCAGATGGGAAAAAATCGACATTCAAATTTTGTCTTGAGGTACAATTTCCTAATCCAAGCAACCCTGGCGACCACAATAACGCGACGGCAACGGCAGCAGTAACCACTAATAACACAAACATAAAAAAAAAATACTCCGACTGAGACGATGATCGCGGCTTTCAAAAGTGTAGGGGCAGCACCGGCACACTGCGAAAGAAGGAAAGCTGTCGTTACCTTGGTTGGCCCGAAGCTTTTGGTGGGTTTATTTCATTTTTTTCTTGCTTACTTACTCGGTGTGGACATTCTCTTTTCATGCTTATTTTTTCGTTATCTGCGTGGTTCAAACCGCGAATAATGATGAGAAATTTGAGACCACGCCGCAAACCCTCCACGTTCAGAGTGGAGGTGTTTTGGATTGTGTTTTTGAAATGGTTTGATTGGAATCGTCGTATTCAAACAATGGATTTTTTTTTGAATACTTTTCGAGGATTTTTAATCGGTTGAAGGATTGATGTGTAACTGTTTCAAAATGTCACTAAGGCGTAGATAACGTCTTACGGCAAGCGTAGGGTTTCAGGGAAAAGTTTGAAAAATATCAACAGTCATGAAACATTGAAAAAATTTGAACGCAAATAACTCGATTACAGTGTTGGACATCATAAATGCAATTATTATCTTACATTACTAAAAAGCGTAACTAAACTTTGAAACTCTATAAACGAAATGAAGTAACATCAAGTAACAATTGATGGCTCAGGACCCTAGCAGTCCGCATATTATCCGCAAAACAAGTCGTTAAAACTATCTTTTATTGTTTGATTAAGAAATTTTTTTTTAATCAGTTCCTTTATTTGTTAGGCTCAGGCGTGTGTAACACTTTACGGAGCCGTTATTCAATATTGTTGTACAATTTTTTTACTTTTTGTTATTATTAGAGGGATGCCAATTACTCGTGGCTATCTCGAGGTTAATGGGTCAAATTATCGTTTGGAAAGCGCTAGGTAGGTAACTTATTTAAGCCATTATTTGCTGATTTTGAGACATCTACCAAATCCTCGATCCCTGTAGTCCCTTTCAGGAACTAAGCCGCAGATGAGTGACCACAGCTTGCTGAGAAGGTACAAGTAGCACGGAAACAAAAGGATAGTATAACTGGGACACAACGGTAAGGAATTTATTAGAGTGGGAGGAAGGGGGGTGATGACGTTACACTCTCAGATCAGACAAACAAAGGAATTCGTAAATCACTTGCATGTAGGGAAGATCACGCATTACCAAAACATCTCTTACCTCGCAAAAGGGTTGTCTACCTCGGGCCACTAGGGTATTCAATAGTCATGCTCTGGAGGCATCATTATTCGGACAATGTCAAACTGTGATTAAGAAATTAATATGTATTGTTTGTTATATGTTTGCAAATATGTTTGCAAATTACAAGTTTTATTTGTTCATTTCAAAATGGCCACCTTGTGCTGTTTGTTCCCAAACCTTTACATTTTAGATGTTCTACACAGAAAAAAATCGGAATTTCAATTGTGATGTAAATATCAGAGCATGTAGAATTGTATTTCATTCCTCACGAAGGAGCAACTTTCATGAAATAGTTATAACAAAGATGAGCTTTTTCATACAATAGTATCGGCAATGTATGAAATGTCCCAGAACTTAACACGATGTATAATGCAAAATGTGATGTTCTGCGACGCTCCATTAATATACATGGTATTGAACAGGAATTCACACTACTTTTTCGTGCTGTGTAGTGATTTATGTGGTACTGCAGGCACATATCTCTTGACTCCAAGATGGACCATACCGAACAGTACATCGGATTCAAATCCGGTGAATTAGAAGGCCATTCATCTTTCGTTGAATAGCTTAAGATAAAGCGTTCGCAAAGACTAAGACTCTTTTTTGCTCCATGAGCCGGCGCCCAATCTTGTTGGAAAATCCATTTATTTTTGCCGAAATGCTGCAATGCCCAAGAAGCTACTGTGTCAGTAAGTAGCTTCTGATTTACCGCTTGATTTACTTTCACCCCCTTGTCGATGAAGATCAAAGGGGGTTTGATGGAATGAGTTATTCCAGCCCAAACCATGACAGAAGCGGGATGATGACTCCTTGAAATACTTCCAAGATTTTTGGACGGAGCAGGAAGCAACTGCCGATCATTTTGATGCACAGAAACAAAAGCGTTCACGAAAATGAAAACGGACCATGAACTAGTTCACATTTTCATGATTTTTACCCAAAAACGTGAACTGGTTCCCGATTACGTGATTCAGTTCACGGTGTATTTTTGCTTGTTCTCGAATTCATGACTGCAGTTCACGGATCCGGGCACGGATTTTTTTCCGTGTGGTTGTGATGCTGCTCGATTGTGAAAACTTTTTCATCGGTGAACAGCACTGACCAATAGCGGCCCTTGGATGAGCGGTTCAGGAGAAATTTAACTTTTCTCAACCGGTTTGCCTTTATGGTGTCATTCAAATACAAGGGAAATAATATGTTCCTTATAATGAGAAAACCAGGTCATGATTTCATGCATATGTTGTGTTTTTGTGTTATGAATATACACTATGAACAACATTTCTGATATCATGAACTATTTTTCCAACGCAATGAAATCATGATTTGATCATGGTTAAAACCATGAGCTGAATTCCTAATACTGGAAACTTTATTCACAAATCTGACAAATCTACTTTATCGACTCTGAATGTGAACAAAAAATGGTGATGTTGGTGTGAAGAGCGGTGGTAGAATCTGTTGGATGTACTTAATACGCTATTGTTAATCTTGAATAGATTCTTGATTTATGAAGATGATTACACAACTTTAGATTAGAGGCAAAACAATTCTTCCAAAGTTCATGACTCGCATCGGTCATTCTATTCCTGAAACCATGAATAAGAGACATGAATTCATAAAATAAGATAAGAGTTAGTTTCATGATTTTTTATTCATGAAAACAGAAACGGATTTGTTTCCGTGTTGTGATTCTTGCACAGTTTATACCACCGAAACTTCAAATCAACGTGAACTATGGCTCCAACGGAAGATTTAGAAATTTTCAACGCCAACTTTCGGATGGACATTGAAGAATTTCGCTTGATTCGTCGCTGGAAAATCTCGCGCATTTGTGGAGTCCGAATGGTGGGCGTTTTCCTCTCCCTAAGCGGTCATCTAGCATTACAAGCTCTTGATATCGTTTTATTGCGTCACTTACTGTAGATGTTTCCATATTCAGGGTTTCTGCAATCACTGGAACAGATTTTCCTTTTCAAAAAAGTTCAATGACACCTGCGCGCAACTCATTCGGCTTCATTTTGAACCTACTGAGTATAAATGGGGCAATGGGTCAAGATGTTTAACAATGTAGGTATCTAGAAATTAGAAGAAAAATTAGTATTTTCCATTTAATTCCAACTACCTTTGCTCATCTTGACAGATACGCGTATTTCGTCTACAATGTGCAGACTTCTTCAGTGTCTCGTACTAATAACTCGACTTCCACTATTCCACTAAACAGCTCAAACTCTCTAGGATTCAATTGTGGCGTGGTTGTGGTACTATAAGGACATTGGGCCAGCAAAAGTACGTAAAGAAGGGATTATCGTCCACGCAAGTTTATAGGCTTTATGTAGCAGTGAATTCATATAATATTAAGATCAATCTTTTACTTGCCTTTATTCGGTCTTCTGACCCATTAAGCCTAATGGCTTTCACCCTAATGGTGTTCGGCTTAATTGCATTCGGTATAATGACCCTACTCCTCATTTTTGGAATGACCCCAACGTTTTGTAACACTATCAAAATACAACTTAATCAAACAGATCGAAATGACTGATTTTGCTTGTAGTTTTATGGAGCATTGACATTTAAGCCAAAACAAATCATAAGAAATGTACTAAATAAAAATAGCACCACCCTGTATTCAAGACACCCTGTCTGTCGTTTGGCAGGAGTTTGTTTTTGATTGCACAAAGTTCTTTCAGAGTCTAAGTATTCTTCAAATTGTAGTGATCTTCGATTATTTTTTCCTGAATTCTTGAGGGTTTGAGCTGTTAAGTGGAATACCTGTAACTAGAAATAACTAACTCTCCCAGATTGGCATGCCGTACTCGATGACTGGAAGTATGATTTGCTTGTAGACATCAAGCTTATTTTTCATGCTTGTTTAATGTAGACCTTCTGTTGATCAATGGGTACAGTAGCTTCAACAGAACGTTACACTTTGTGACCGTTTTGTCAACCTGCTCCCTGAAAATAAGCTTGCTGTCTATTGTAACGCCAAGATAGACAGCTAATTTGGCCCATTCCACCGTTGTGATAATTTTACAATCCTCAGGCGGAACAAGTCTGGGAGATTTGGAGTGTGGAAATAGGATGACCTGAGTCTTCGCCGCATTGATACAGATCTTCCATTCGGTGAAATATTCTGACACAACATTCAGGTTTCGCTGCAGTTTCGCTGTAAGCGCTCTTATTACCTTACCATTGTGGACGACTGTGGTATCATCGGCGAACAATGACAGAGATTCATTTTCAGCGAGCAGGGGTCCGAGGTGAAAAGGTTGAACAGAAGTGAACCTAGTATACTTCCCTGCGGAACACCGGTGGAGATCTCCTGTGCATCGGAAACTGCACCTTGCAGCGAAACACGAAATGTCCTGCCCAAAAGTTATCAAAAGCCTTCTCGCTATCGAAAAGTGCCATGGCAGATGATTTCACAACAGACTTGTTCCGCCTGAGGATGTTAGTTACTTGGTTAAGTTGGTGCACTGTTGAGCGACCAGATCGGAATCCGAACTGCTCGTCAAGCAAGATTTTAAGCTCGTCGGCAGACGAGAGAAGCCGACGGTGAATCGCTTTCTCAAACAGTATCGATATTTACTTCTGGGAAAAGGCTGATGGGCCTATAGCTCTTGGAACACGAAGGATCTTTCCCAGGTTTCTGGATGGGGATGACTTTGGCTGACTTCACGAGGGTAAGTAGCCAAATGGAAAACCATCGCCAGATGGTTATAGCACTGGGGGCTCAATTGCGTGAGCTCCAAGTTCATAATGTTGTCGAAACCTGGGGCCTTCATGTTCTTTAAGCCTTTGATATAAGTCAACAATTCGTCAGCTGAGATCTCCAACTCCTCTATGAAGTCATTATGGCATAATTGGATGTTAGAAATAAGCGCGCTAAGTTTGTCCGAGATTGTGAGAGCAGACGAAGTGTTGACTTATTTCAGCAGCCTTCTCTGCGGAGTGATCAAGCACTCCTGAGAGCCATTGCTGTCTAGTGGGATCAACGGTGGAATGGGCTTTGGCTTAGTTTCCCATTTTATTGTCAACTTCAAGAACGGCTTTGCACAATCTGGAAGAGAGCGGAGTTTGTCGGCAAAATTGTTATTCTTAAGGACCACCATTCTGGCCTTGATAATTTTCGTCACTCGATTATAGTGACTTTTTAACGTTGGCAAACCAGTTCGCTCGAATTTTGGCTTTCGGATGGCGTTTCGCAATTGTATTATATCTTAAGCGTGTCTATCAATGGGTACAGAGTTGCGCACCAACCACCAGATCGCTTGCTGGATGTGCTGCAGCTGCCGTTCGATGTCATCAACCGAATCAAGGTGCATGTTGAAATCGACGATGTCGTCTACATGTTGTCGGAACCTCTCCCAACTGGCGCGATGGTAGTTCCGTCTGGTGATTCGATGCCGGTTGTCCGAGGAGCCAACTTCAGCCACCAATGGTGTACTATCGGCTGGGTGATGTGGTTCCCCATGTTGGTGAGGAAGATGTCTATTGTCGAATGGACCCCGGATTCGGGTGGGAGTATCCGGGCCTAGGACGGTGTAATGGCCCTCTTCCAGGTCTTCTTAATGAATTATTCCGTTCCGATCCCGCCGGTTGTTCCCCCAGGTTTCGTGCTTCGCATTAAGGTCACCGGCGATGATAAACTGCCCCTGTCGCCAAGTTAGCTTGCGAATGTTCTTCCGTCAGCGTTGTTGTTCCGTTAGTGGTGCTGGCGTGCTTGGGACAGGCCGCCATGATGGTGATAGGGCCGACGGCAGTTTCGACCTTGACTTCGATGGCTTCGATAGACTGCAACTGAAAGTTCGGAAACATGTGGCAGTTGATGTTGTAACGCAGGGCGATCGCAACTCCTCCTCCATTAGAGCCACTTCGATCAAGTCGTACAATCCGGTATCCTGGGATGAAAACGGTGAGTTCCGGCTTGAGATGTGTCTCAGTGACGATGGCGATGTCCGATCTCAGTTGTTTTGTTCCAGATGGAACAAGCATTCCAATTGAGAATGCTGATGGTGCGATTATGGTCCATGTTTGAAGATAAATTTCATCGTCACGGATGTGGCGGCTTTGAGCTGTTCCTACTTGGAGTGGCAGGAACGTAGTTGGCGGTAGCGCTCTTGGACGAACTCGACCATTTGCTCCGAGTCGTAGAGCTGTCCATCGGCCGGTGGTTGCGTGGAGGTACTGCAACTCGAATTGCCCCAGCCTGGAGGAGGAGCCGGTACGGGGGTGGCGGCGGCAGCCGCGAATCGTTGCTGAACGAATGCCGAGGGGCGGTTTGCATGGCGATGGTTCAATGGAACTTGCGGCAGATTCGACACTTGGTACCGGACCGCCGGGAAATTCTCCTCGTCTATTCGAGGTGGCGAGCGGCGTTGACCAGACCGAGTCTTGGTGGACGCCTGCTTACGGATGGCCAAATACTCCGCTCGTTTGGGACAGGCTCGGTTGCTGCCTTCGTGGTTAGTGCCACAGTTGGCGCACTTTGATGGGACACCTTCATCCATCGGGGCACCATCCATGGCTGTGTTGCGCTTTGGCACACTTTCTACACCGGGGTTTCGTGTGGCAGTTTCGGGTCCAACGACCAAACGCCAGACACTTGCCGCACTGTGTCACGTCATGCTGTCTTGGCCGATACCAATCCCACTTGATGATAATATTGAAGAAGGCCCGTGTTTTCTTTAGATCCTCCATCTTGACGGAACCCTTCTCCAAGTGGACCAGATAAAGTTGGTCCCGATGGTTTCCTTGCTGCTGGCGCCTGATGGCGAACATCTTCAGAGGTTTCAATACCACCGCTTGCAGCACTGCGAAAATTGATTCCGGGATGTACTCTGGGAGGCCATGCAAAATCACCTTCATCGGCTTGTTTTCGGGTACATCGTGAGTATAAAACTGATGTTGATTGGCGATCAGATGTGCTCAAGCAGAACGGTATTCAGCTTCAGTTATGCACATTATCTTTGTGCCCGTACTGCACGGCTTGAACAGTGGATTTAGTAGAATTTAGAAGAAAAATTAATATTTTCCATTTAATTCCAACTACTTGACAGACGCGTATTTTACAATGCGCAGACTTCTTCAGTGTCTCGTACTAATAACTCGACTTATTAGTACGAGACACTGAAGAAGTCTGCACATTGTAGACGAAATACGCGTATCTGTCAAGTAGTTGGAATCAAATGGAAAATACTAAGTTTTCTTCTAATTTCTAATTTTAAGTGTATCCATTTAGTATACAAAAAAAAATTCATTTTTTTTTTCAACAAAATGGCGGCTGTTAGAGTGCGTTGAAAAAGTCGTTGCATTTTGCTTGTGCCGGCTCTCCTGGTCGCAGTTTCGATCTGAAACCTGCAAACCCAAAAAAAAATAACATAAATTAAGTAGATGAATTGAAAAAAAAGGTTAAAAATAAAAATTAGCACTTTTGGCGTAACTTTTTTGAAAAAAATCCTCATTTTTTCCGCCATTTTATCACATTTTTCCATATTTAATAATAAAATATTACAATAATTTTTAATGCATATAAAAGTTAATACTATAATAAAAAAATTCTTTAAGTTTCAGCTTAATCGAATAATAAGTTTTCGAGTAATCACCGGCATAAACTCCGAAAATGTTGATTTGAGACAAACGCGTTAAAAGTTTTATTTATCGGTCTGCGCGCGAAGAAAGCGTCTTCGAAAAACGATGAAACGAAAGACTTGGAGTTCGAATTTCGAAAATTCGTATTCTACGGGAAATTAACTAACTTTTTATGCAAAAAAAATATTGAAATTTTTGGTGATTCTAACTGTATATCCCCCCTTAAGTCATTGTTTCTGTCCGTCCTTGATAATGTTTGAAGTGATAGTTCTAGCTGTGTTTTGTAAAGAAGTCGGAAGGTTTTTTTTTAGTGGTCATAGAATAGGGAAGAGAATAGAAAGGAAAAGGGATTAGTGATTGAAACCGCTGTCAAAGATTGTTGGTTCCCAAGACTAGAGGCGTGCTAGCGGCGCACGAGGGGCGTTCCAATTTACTTTTTGTCATCATCCAAATGTAGCGCTTAGTTATCAAAGAAACTTTGTTGAATATATTAATTCAATATCGTGCAACCTCTAAGAGTTATGATTGTTTTCCTGATAGATCCCGATTACTGGCCCAGTGTGTTTTGTTGTACATCTCGGCTGTAGTGACCCCTCGCAAAATTCGCTCAAAATGTCACCAGGTCATCATGTGACTGGATGAAAAACTCCGAGTTCATCGTTTTCTCAGCGACGGAAACCTTTGCCTTCTGGCCGCGTCTGTGAATTCCCTGCCAGATGATATATTTGCGTGTGAATTTATCCGCAAAAGGAAATCTGAATCCTACAGAGACTTGAGAATTCGCTTTGTAAAATGTTGGTCCTGGAAATTGTCCGAAGTCAGATTTTACATTGGTTTCATCATCCATCCAAGTCTGGTGGATGCATACAGACTTGGTTAGTGGTTAGCTGATTGTCATACAGCAGTTTTCGAGCATGGATTCTAGCTACTGTGTTCTGCTCGATTGGGTTGTCTCCTGGCGCGGATAAATTTTGAAGAACGAGTAAACATATTCAGAACATCTTACAATATCGAAGAACTAGTTTCGAACATCTGAATGAATACCCTGGACATTATCAGCAAATGCAAACGAAATCTCAAACTTACTGTTTTCGCCTCCATTTATTCGAAACCGTAACATCAACATATCAAATACACTTATATGCAAATTAAACGACCAAATACAATAGAAAATCCCAGAAAAGAAAGAACAAAGTCCAAATCAAATCAAATTTTACTAAGCGCGAAAACATGCGTAACACAGATAGGAAAAAAATGTGCCGTGGAGCAAGCAATGGAAGCCAACTGCCCAATATGTCTTAGAGCAGTGGTGCTCAGGTAGATGCTTGCAGCGGGCCAAAATGAAATTTTGCGCCAATGCCACGGGCCGCAATGAGTTATTTTTAATGGCTTAAAATAATTAATAAAAAACAGCTTATTTTGAGGACACGTTACTAGTAGATGTACCTGAAATGTAAAGCAATGCTCTTTCTTTCACAAATAAAAACTACAAACAACAAAATGTAGATTTATATCACATTTAATTTATTTGAAAATCAATAAAAAAATCTTTTCGCATTTCAATACATAATTCACTTACACTTTTCTTGAGCAAGCTTATCGAGATCAGCCTTCATGCTAGAGGTCGAAATACGCAATGAATTGTCCAAATGTTCATCACTTATCTTATTTCTTGCTTTTGACTATACTTGCTTCATCACGGAAAACAGTTGTTCACAAATGTATGTAGGTCCAAACAAAGAAGCTACGAAAAGAGCATGATTTCGCAGCTCTGGGAAGCGCTCTTCCGGAACAATTTTGGCATAGAACTTCAACAAATCATGTCGCTCAAATTTTTCTCTCAGATCCGTGTCGCACTGTAACTCAATTAGTTCCATTTGGATATTATCTGCGGCTTGTTCAGCATCAACACTGAATGGAGCAGAAAAAGTTGTAGAATTTTGTCATGCGCTTTGAAATCTCCAAATCTACGAGAAAACTCATTTTTCATTGTTCGGAGTGCGTCAACGTATTTTTTAGTCAACGTCACATTGCATTTTCCGAGAGTAGGGAAATGGGCAAAATTTAGAATTTTCATCTGTTTCTCCCACAACACGAGTTACACGAGTCTACTAGAAGAGCCTGAAATTCTCGATGGTTCGGATGAAATTAACTATTTTGATGATATCTTTCATGACATCTTTGAATCCCACGCTTTTGGTGCAGAGGTTCTCCTGGTGCACGATGCAATAGTACTGGGAGAATTGCTCTGACACTTCTGGTAATTTTCGAAGATGGGCAATTGCACCTTCATGTTTTCCTATGAATAAACATTTTTTTTCAGTAATAAAATGATTAAGCACAGAGAACAGACAAACAAGCTCAAACATAATTCATAAATAAATAAATAAATTTAAACATACATAAATGTATGAAGAAAAATACCTAAAATTTAACACCATCCTTGGTACTAAATTTTCCAAGGCCGTAAATCTGATAAAGCTGAATATTTTGCATCAATTTGTATGCAACCCTTCAAGTAAGAAGTAAACAAACTTACGGCCTGATGCCAGCGCCAAATACATCAAATGTCCATAATAAATGTGATAATGCCAGTACTGTCAAAAGGCGACGTTCAAAATAGCACAACATTTTAGGCAAGAATTTTAAGGAGCTTGCACGTCTTTACACTGCGGTATAAGCTTGAATAATTTAAATAAGATGGAAAACAAAATACATACCACACATAGCGGGAGCTCCATCGGTAACAACTTCGGACATTTTCTTCAGCGATAGATCAAACTTTTCTAGAACAGCGCACAGAGCATTAAAGATATCAATGCCCTTCGTCGTTCCTTTCATGGGGAAAAGGCTTGCCAATTCCTCAGTCACCTCAAATTTCTTAGATATGCCGCGGATAAAAACTGCCAATTGAGCTGTGTCAGATATATCCGTGCTCTCATCCAGCGCCACTGAATAAAATTCAAAGCTGGCAACTTTTTCCTTCAAACTCAACACAAGATTTTCAGCAATGTCTTCAACCCGCCTGGTGATGGTCGCCCGCGACAAACTCACTTGCGCAAAGATGCGACTTTTTTCGGGACAAATCATTTGAACCACAGCTTCCATACATTCCTTACCAAACTCGTGATCAGAAAATGGCTTCGAATGGGAAGCGAGTTTTTCTGCGATAATGAAACTTGCCTTTGTGCACAACTCGTTTTCTTGCTTTCTTCTCACAAAAAAGTTTTGCTGGCTACTCAAATTTCCCCTGAACTCAGCACATTTTCAGCCCGCGGCACACCGACATATTTATCCATTTTTGACGCATGTTTCGACTCGTAGTGACGCTTCACATTAAATTCCTTCATAACTGCAACAGCTTCGTTGCAAATCATACACACCGGTTTTTGATTGAAGCTCGAAAAGAAAAACATTTCAGACCTCTTCTCCTGGAAAACACGTCCTTCATCAGCCACTTTCCGTTTTTTGCTAGTGCTGGCTTCCATTTTCACTGAATAATTGCTCGAAACTTCTCAAAACTACGCACGCGACTACAGAACGGAACCAATTGACAACAGACACTGAATGGTGAAAGTGAATGAACCTGTGGTTGCGGGAGCGAAAATATGACTGCATTCTCTCTTTCTTTCTATCCCGCCTTTTTGGTCATTCATCATCTGTGTAACAAGCACGGTAAAAATTGTTCACATAAAACTATGAGAATCACAATTATTGCACAGTAAGAAATGCAACTCAAATCGAACAGCAAATAGCTACATATTCAATGAAGTTCTCATATTTCTCAAATGCTATCGCGGGCCGCATTTGATGCCTCGGCGGGCCGCATGCGGTCCGCGGGCCGCAGGATGAGCACCACTGTTTAA
>JASCZW010013173.1:0-26398 GCA_034211315.2 Aedes japonicus
AATTATTTTCAATTCTTGGCACAGGAACCGAAGATCCATTACTGTGAGGTCAGATGAGTTTGGATGATAGCATCCATTTACGTATTCATAATACGCAATGAGCCGGCTATGAAGGAAAACCTCGTTCCTTCCTCTTAAGAGCCGAAACCGCTCTATCGAATCCAGGGCAGCCAGACCTTTCTTTTCCCACTGCTTTCAGGCTCTTCTCCTGTAAGTTATTGAGACGCCTTCTTAGCCCTTTGGTCCACACTAGCACTGTCGTGGCTTCACTAAAGCGATCAATAAATCTACGCTAGGAGTTGACCATCCCCAAAAAACCGCTTAAATTATCGAACCGAAGATGGTTGTTCAAAATCGCCTCCACTTTATCCGAGTTGGTTCTAGCACTTGTTCTTCTTTCTTAGTGTTTCAAGCTTATTGCTTTCGCAATTAGCTCATTGCTTGCTCTCAAATTAGTGTTCTAAATGCACTTCCACCCAGTTATTAATTAAGAGCTTTCAATGCTAGGTACCGTTTTTGCATTAGTATGATTGTTTGGCAAGTACAATCATACCCTATGCAGTGAAGTCGAGAAATTTTCCTAAATGAAAAATTCCTAGACCAGACCGGGAATCGAACCCAGCTACCTCAGCACGGTTGCTTTGTAGCCCGCCTTTACCGACTGAGCTAAGGGAGGACTAGACTCAGGCGTTATCTGGCCTAAATTTACATGAAATATCCCATCATTTTCGGGCATTTCCCGCTACTGTGCGTTAGATTACGCAGAAAATTCAATTTTTATTTTTATCTGTGTATCTGCTTATCGAGACTCCTCGAGTAGGATCTCGAGTAATCAGGAAAAAATGGAGATAAAACAATATTGCTGATAGTTCAATCCAAGATGCATTTTCTTATGAATATAACTTTGCATTATCTGTTTATCTTAAAAATAATTACCGTTACTTAATTGGACTGCATGAAAAAGGACTACTAACTTTTTGAGTTTACTTCAGCGATTAGGTTCTGTGGAGACTTCTCTGCGCGCCACGGTTAGCTGCTGTTGTCCAAGATTTTCGGGGTATCTGCTATCGTCCTAGCTTGTCAGTTTTGTATGTTGTGAAGTTCCCTCGCCGAGCCAATACCGCTCAATAGGTCACAACTCCGGGTCGATTCGCCGCAACAAGATGGACTCGATGCGCTTTATACCATTCCAAAATATCTTTGGCGTAGTAACCGAGGTGCTTCCAATCAGGCCTTACAAAAAAGCGAGGGAGCGTCGTGGCTGCGTAGAAATGGTAACTATCGACTGCCGTAGGTATTCTTACGGTATATTTTCCTTGTTTACCGTTCCGGTAGTGACGAAGATTTCGCTTGCTCAACCACAGCTGACATATTGCCTGCCAAATCAAATATTTTTTGGAAAGCCTGGCCTTTTTCTTCGTGATGAAATGCTCTTTTACGCCGTTTCGTTGCATGGCAGTATAATAAGACATTCTTGGAAGATGCTTAAAGTCTTCTAGCACATAAGTTTCATCGTCCATTATCACGCTGGAAAAACTTTCGTCAAGTATTTGCGATACAACTTGCAAGCCCGGGTTTTGGGCGTCACATTCTGTTTGTCGTTACGGTTTGCCGGTGCTTGGGAGTATGCACGAAAAGTTGGGGACATTTTATAGAAACAGTACGTACCGAAAAATCTGGTCTCTTCTGCAATATTTGCTTCACCTTCGCGTCCTTCTGGTGGTTCCTGAAATTCGTTTTGTTCCGCTCCCAGCCTTTTTCTGGCTATTGTCAAAGGTGTATTGAAAGATTTAAGAAAACAAAGCTTTCCTTAGATCCGGAATTCGTTGCTTTTCGCATTTGCTCTTCTTTCGACGCCATCTTCGCGATCTAAAGTATCACCAAAAATTGTTTTACACAAAGAACAGACAAACGTTCATCAGTCTGCAAAATATTTCACACGCTTTGATGAAGTATTTCCAGGGGGACCGATACTCCGTATTTAGGGGTGTCCAGATTTTGTCCTGAACAAACCTTATCATCCGAGAGACATTGAAATGATTTTTAGAGGCAATTTCGCGATGGAATGAAAAAGCAACAATGTTCAGAAGTTGTATTTTGATAAGATTCTGAATCTAAAGCACAATTTTTCGGGCACCACAGGGGTTGAATTTCAAGCCAATTTTTAAATCTGACTACTATACTACTGTACTACATACTGACTACTATGACCCAGTATTGCATTCGGCTGCTGTTCCTAGAAGGGATATGTGTCGAATAGGTTCTATGGATATCGTAGAAGAGATCGATTATTGTGGTATTGCGGATTTGTATGGTGATTAGTCAAAATACCAAATAGTTGACATAATGTTCAATTCATATCCATCAGGTAAGGCAATCTGCTACTTTACAATGTGTATCTTCTTAAAATAAAATATCAGAAACTTATTGCCATTTTTCTATACCAAGTCTATTAAAATCTGATGGTTCGAGCATTGATATATTATGGAAGTTTCAAAAAGCGAAAAGTCTTCTGATCATTCAAATCGCCATGGACAACTTCGCTACTGCTTTTGTACTTCCATAAAGACCAAAAGCAAACCCACCGAGAAACCTCTTGACCTTTCCAGTCGCCTAGCTTCTTTTCGAAGCCACAAGCTCAATTCCGAAGGCGTGGTCAGTCCCAACCGCATGGCATCTGCTTCGACGCTCAAGATCATCTCAACCGCACGATCATCCGTCCCTGAGGCCGCAGAAGTCTGATTTCCAACGTACAAATTCCGATTGCAGCTCATTTTTCACAGATTCAATTTGCTTATTGTTCCGCACGTTTACCTTGTAATGGTATTCATTCTTTTTTCCCTCTCATGAGCAATAATAATGTACTAAATATTATGATCATCAACCAGCTATTGCTCGTTTTCAATTATCGTTTTGTGGCACGTTCCGCGGTTTTCCCGATTCTCGCTCATCACGAGCGGATTGCGCATTCTCAAGGTTTGCTCCGAAACAAGAACTCGTTTTTGATCCAAGTAAACATTGCGATTGAACGTGATTTCTTCCCTGATAATCACCACCTCGCGTACATACTATTATGTAGGTTGTTGGCTGCTATTTTCTTCCATCAGATGCCGATGGCGGTTGTTGTGAGTGATCATCTTCCCAGCATTCTTCAGCTGAGAAGCGTTTGCCTCCGCCTCGTCCCCAACCACCCACAGGACAGGAATGATTGGTCCTTCCACCAGCGATCGCAAAGACGGCAATATTCTAACTGTAAACCACCAGTTTCGTCCGTCATCGCTTGGGGTCGCCTCTTCCCACCTGGCGACGACGGCGCGGACACTCGAGATCGAAGCACTTTCTTCGCGGCGGTTTCCAAGCAACCGACCGAAGCTCGACGGCGAGTCGCGCTCACTGCGGTTGGCGATTGGTGAAAGAAACTTTCGTTGATTTACCGTTCTCTCGCTGCATGGCCAACTACTCTATATGTATGCTCTGTGCCTCGTTCGTCTGCTCCATCGCCAGCCAACTCGATGGGTGAGTATTTGTAAATAAAATGATCCGATTGCTAGCGGGTTTCGGGGTTGTTAGAGGCAACTTTTTTTTACTTTATAATAAATACTTGGATGCGATATGTCCGTTGTGTTGAATTGAGGAAAAATTAGGTCTCGCGTCGTGTGCGTTTGGTGAGAGACATACATACACACACACCGGACAATGATTATGGTATTAGGGTGCTGTAAATTAAACGAGATTGTATGAATATTTCAACGATCCAGCTCCGATATTTCCAGTGGATAAACATTGGAACTAAGTTTTGATAACTTTTTGCTATCCTTATTTTTATTGGGGATCAATATGTTGAGTATACAATGTTTATAATACACTCTGACGCCAGAAAGAGTATGCGTACTCATGAGTGCATTAACATTCCGAATACCAGAAAGTAAGTTCCGTTTAGGTAGAACTTAGTCAGTGGAAAGTTGTGAAGAAAGTGGAATTCAGGGAACGTTGATTTTGTCTCTATAACAAATACGGTTGACAGGCATTCTGTTAGTAAGTAAAATGTTGAATAGAGGCCTCATTTTTGAAGCCAAGTCACGCCGACCAAAACTAATTTCAAGAAAAAAAACGATGAAAATATCAGCTTAAATAAAATAAATCGTCTATAAACTATCTATTTCCGAACATGGAATGGAATATGCATCGTCATTAGCAGTAACAATCAAGTACCTCGCATCCAACACAGTATCCATAGAAAATTAACCAGGTTTACATTCAACCCAACCACAGCCTCGAGCAATTCTACAAAATGAAACCAGCAAAACCAATGTTTGCTTAGATTTAACTTGTTTGATAATGTTTTAAAAACAAAACAGCAATAGGCTCTTCCTTCAAGTGTACAAACATAAAGGTGGTTGGATCAATTGAAGCAGTGTAATCGATAGGCAAGTCGCCCACAGCCTGTAGACCACCCCAAACGCCATATTCACTGGAAAAAAAAGCTCCCGCGGTTTGGTGCGCCACCAGTGTAGTTCACCAGAGATCGAAGATTGGAAATTGAACCAACCGTGTGGTTTACTTCAGATGATGATCTTCGACGGTGGTCTTTACTTGTTGGCTGCCCCCCTCGGACCAGTTGACATTTTGGGAAGATCATGAACAACGATTTGGCTAACGACTTAAATGTCGAAGGCCAGAAACGAATCCCATCAATTTTCCCCTGTTTCTGTAAATTGCAATTACTCTTCCCAAAACACAAGGTACAGAGGAATTCAATTTGAGTTTATGGTCGGTCTCGTAAAACCCTACCCTAACCATATGGAACAGAGTTTCATAAATTATCGTACCCTCTGCAAATAAACACATGCCAACCCAGCGAGGCATTCCGTGATACACCAGCCATTTGAGCGCGTGCCGGTCAAACGGACTGGGTCAGTAGAAAGCCAAAAAACGCGACGGCCATAAGCCTTCCCCCAAGCCAACGCTGCTGGCTCAGAATAATGGGCTCTAGCATAATGTCTACGCTTCATCATTCTTCGGTTCCAACTTTGGATCCGGCACACCGATCAATGCACGTACATACATAACTACATGTGTTTTGCACGCCCAAGAAGAACATAGACAGCTGCGATAAACGTCTTCATCGTCGTCGCCGTCGCCGTCGTCATAGTAACAGCATACTTTGTTGGCTATGTAATGTCAAACATTTCGAGTCAAGTAAAACAACATGGGTAAGCTCTCCGGTTGTTTGTGGATGGACTACGTGCGGCAGATGAGGTTTAGCGGTTACGCAGACAGTTTAAAGCATGGGTGTAACAAGGCATTTTTTGTTTTGGATTTGTAGAACTTTGATTCTCCTTTTTGCAGTCAATGAGTTAAAATGCCTTTTTTGGTTGGTTTTGTTTAGGATTGTTTTGGAAAATCTATAATACGTGCCCCACAGTTAATCAAATACAAATATAGTACATGCTTCCGAACAGTAACATTGGGAGTTCCTTTAGCAGAAAACTAGGTCCACCAGACTCCCATACATAGTGGCATGATTTAACCACTTTGAAGGGAACGTCGTAGTTTGTCTTCGTTGTCATCCAATCTTCTATTGTTTAACATCTGAGTTCAACTTGAAATTCTTGAGGACCTTAAAGTTTTGTATTGTTTGATTTGCAAGGAACTCTTCGCTGCTGGCTGTTTTACAAATTGGTGTAAAGGCACCATGTTACGAAGAGCATCCAAAGCCAAATATTGTGTACTATTAATTGCCTCAGTTATTGATACACAGGTAAGTCTCTGTAGTTTACCTAGCTTCACTTGGGTGGTTACCTCATTAAGTTTAGGCCACCATATAAGCGAAGCATTTGTGATCTCCGAACGTACTATTGCAGAATAAATCCAATGGACTATTTTTGCTCGAAGTCCCTATGTTTTACCCACTGCTTTACTACATACCCAAAGGGCGTTTGTACTCTTAGTGATAACCTTGTCAAGATGGGAGCTCCAATTCAGTTGTTTATCCAAAGTAACACCAATGTATTTAACTTCTTCCGTAAACTGAACTTGAACACCATTGAGAGTAGGCTGTTTCAAATTTAGCTTTCTCCTTTTGGAAAAAGGTACTATAACCGTTTTAGAAGGGTTTACATTTAAGCCCAGTATTTTACTGTTATAGCAGTTTGTGCGCAGTTTGTAACCGACAAGATACCGTGTCATCAAACTTCCCACAAACTAAAACTTTAGCAAAACCAATCACCTCGTACCCTAGCTCTGCTAGTCTTTTAAAGAGTTCGTCTACTAGTAAGGACCACAATAAGAACAATAGGACTCCTCCTCGAGGACAACCCCTAATCGATCTTATAGTTAGTTGCGCACTTCCAAGGTCAGCAGAAATTTTGTCGGTCTATTACCATCGCCATTGTCCAATCGATAATACAGTTATTCAGGCTCCTATTGTGGAGCGCATTGAGCTATAGGATACATTGTCGAATGCTCCTTCAATATCAAGAATAGCTAGCAAATAGCTACCAAAACTATTTCTTTGGCTTTTTCGACAAGTTTTTGGGATATAACTCAGAGTAACACTAGCTCTGAATTATTTCAGTCAACAAGGGAGTAAGCAAATCTTTTTCCTGCTGGAACCGTGCTGGGAAAATTTCATCTCTCCCAGCTGATTTTAGGGGGTTGAAAAAAACTCAGTGTCCAAGCTTTAAGATAAGCATCTGCTAACCATAGGCGTCCTACCTCATATAAGTCCTGTGCTTCAGCAAATACAAATGTTGACCTCATCATTACTTACACAGTTTCCGAACAGTCGACTGTAAAACTACCATCCTCTTTTTTAAGGTTGCCAAAACCACTTGATTGATCTTTTGAAGGAACTGTGTGCAGCCTAGCAGCTGTTGGAGCGTTGATGATCTCTTCACAAATCCATCTCCAATCCTTTCGTTTGGCACGCCTCAATTCTCTGTTGTATTTAGTCAGAGCCTTTTTGTATTGGTCCCAATGTGGAGTAGCTTTCGCTCTATTGAACAGTTGCCTAGATATTTTCCTCAATTCTGCCAGTCTGTCGTTCCACCAAGGAACATCCCTACTGAAAGACCTATTTTGAACAGGATAACTAGGATGATATGATGAGATCATTTTACCAAGGATTTCATCAGAGGCTTTTTCTAATTGTGAAAAGTTTTTATTGATGCATCATCAATTGTATTATAGTTTTTTAAATAGAAACGATACAGGTCCCAATTTGTTTTTTTTTTGGGTTTCTATAATTTTCTGTATTTAATTATTCGGCTTTAAGAATCCCCAAATCATTAACGGCACTCCTAGTTAAAATGAAATCAAATATACTGACATTGTCATTAACGAAATAACTCAGTTGCTGTTGTCCAGTCAGTAACATAGATTCAATCAACGCTAATTCAGACTACGTAGATGCATTTAACGACAAACATCAGCCCATATTTTCGTCTTGCCAGCATAAGTTTGGTAGGTTGTAATCGCCCAGTAGTCTCAACAACTGAATGATCGGTAATTCGATTTCACGGATTGGAGTACTATTTTATCTAAATCCGGTAAAATTTCACCGGAATCGGCTTACCAAGCATTCAGCTTTTGAGAAGTCAGTTATATATTACAGATTTCTGTAAAAAATCTAATAGTGTGGTCCTCTAACGTTGTGACAATAAATAGTCGGTGAATGCAGAGATGGTGCTAGGTCGGCTTTTGCTGCATCTGGTTGCGAGATGATAAGTCAAGATAATAAGATGGTATCTCCATCACAATTTTTTTCGGGGTTGAACGATTCCCAAAATTGAAATTGACAGGCCTAGGTGGAGGTTGTACAACCGGCAAGTGCTTGTTGAAACCTTCCTGGATTTCTTGCTCAAGCTCAGCGATCAAAATGTCCTAGATTTTCGTCTACAGATCCTCAACAAACTTCTGGATGATGCTATTCACCTGCTTAGGAGCAGCGTTCATAGAAACCATTGCGTTTTTAAAGCGTACATTCGCCATAACATTTGCACATCCAAAACAGAGCAAACCTCCTGCCTACTATGCGTACTAGAGAAAACTAAGTCCAAACCAAATTCCCTAAGTCGTGGTTTCAGCTTTTACGTAATGTGTTTATCGAAGGGGACGGATACACGATTCAGGAGTTCAGATGAATCGGAGAGAGTTGTTTGTGATTTTCTATGAACATGTTTTTCTTTTTGTTCATGATCGTTTGAATTGTGCGCTTTTCGTAACCGTTGAGTCTGGTAGTTTCGAAGATAAATACTAATTCTTTGGCTTTTCCGGTTTTATTGAGAGGAAGGGTCAACATCCGGTGGATCATGTGGTGAAAAGTGGACATTGTATGCTGAAAAGTGTAGTTTGAAGTGTACGGGATGACTCTTTGGTTGTTTATGGGTTTTCTGAAGATTTCAAACTCTGAAGGCGATGATGACAATGAATTTCTCAATACTAGAAGGTCGAGGAATGCAAGTTCCTCATTCTATTTAATTCACCCATTTCTATTTAATGAGTGAATTTGATGTCGTTGTAAAGACTGTTGATTCCTTGGAGAATTGAGGGGAAAACTTCTTAATTCACTATAGCGAAGATGTCGTCGACATATCTCCACCAACGAGTAGGTAGTAATTCTTTATCTTTTAGGATTGGTTCTACATTCGTCATAAACAGTTCACAGAGGAAAAGATATACAGAGTTTTCCATGGGAGCTCCTTTTAGCTGTTTATAGAATGAACCTCTGAGATTGAAGTAGTTCTCTTCCATGCCAAGTCGAGTCAGCTTAAGGTCAGCTTGTTTTAAAAGCCAATCTTCTAGAAGGTTAGTTGCATCCTTGATCGGTATTCAAGGGCAATGGACCGTGACGTCTAAAGATACCATTACTTCACTATCATTCATTAGACTCTAGATATTGTTCAAATTCTTGAGAGTTACTAACTGAGCTTGTTGGGAATTGCTCGGAGATACCTCGTAATTCTTTTACTAGCCATTTTGCTAGCTTATGGGCTGAAGATCCTACAAATGAAATAATCTCCCTTGTTTCGTTTGTGGACTTTTGGGAGGCCTTTAATTCTGAGAAGGATGGGACTTAGTTCGGGTAGACGAACTGCTGCATCCCCTAGTACTTTACACTCCTTTAGTGTTTTATCCACGTGTTTCGTCATGTTTGGTAGGGGGTCTACTCGAAGCTGCCTATAAGGTCCATCTTAGAATCCATCTGCATGTCGTAGACCATGATGACGTCTCTGTTGCCTGTGTCTGCTTTTAGGTAAAAAACCGGCTTTGACTTCAGTTCCTTAACGATGCGAATTTCCTTCTCGTTGTTGTGTCTTTGTTTCTGTCCGTTCCTAATAATGTTGGAAGTGATAGTCCTGGCTGTGTTTTGTAAAGATGTCGGAAGTGTGTGTGTAATTGATGTCTCCACGTCGATGATGATCTGCCTCACGATGGGCTTGGTTGTAACCGCGTATCCTCATCCCTTGTTAAGATGAGTCAGTTGTTCTTCCGTGAATGCGGTCGGCGATCGGTTGACAACCAGTCCCGTAATGGAGTGGAGATGCGTGTATGCGTGGTCTGTTCCTTGGTGTGATGTGTGGTCCGTGTCTATTTGGATTCTATTGTCAGCCTGTTGAGTTTCCTATCGACGACCGTTCGTTTCCTGTTTGATTCACATTCCTCTGCTACCTTGGCTCGGGATAAGAACTCTTGGAATTTTACGGGATACTCCTTGGCTAACTTCAGGTGGAGAAAATAGCACTCCAAAGTTTTCCGGGCCAGTTTGTTGATTCTGACCTTGATGAATTCCGCTTCCATTTTCCTGACTATGATGGCAAGGGTGGATGTTCGTATCTTAATCCTATATTTTTAGCAATTCTTCAGATATGCTACGTCCTTCCTGAATTTGATTCTTGATTATCGAGATTTTCAGCCTTTCATCTCCCGATGTACCCGAGCAGGACCGAATAATTTGATAACTGGCCTAGGTATTTAAGAGCGCTGCATAAGAGGCAAAATCCTGAGGATAATACCATAACATTGATCCCACAATGTTATACAAATACCAAATGTTTCCAAGTATTTCCAGGTATCCCAAATAAAAAATTTTGTTATTCGAGAGATATTTTGCTTGCAATTTTTAAGTATTTTGCTTAGGTATTTTATCTCTTAATCTGAGCTCTTTAATACCAAGGCCAGTTATCAAGATCAAAACTAGGTATTCAGATGTTATTTTCCCCTGCATCAAGTTTCCGTTTTGGGTTTCTTCATCACTGCGACCAATTTTTAAATCTATCCATCCCCCTTTTTTTTGCTTTAGTTATTGTCAGCATGACACATCACTATTGCTAGAAGTGATCGCAAATGTTTGACTAAAAACGTTGTCCCAGGGTGGTATAACATACCGAATAAAGTGTACTACCGCACTAGGGTTTTTTCTCCAGATCTCAGAGGGTTTTAGTAGCCCTTTGCTGAAGAACTTAAATCTTTTGTTGGAAATTGCCGAGCAATGGCATAATAGAGTCTTCTGTATCCATGTCACAAAATCGACATGAATCATCTTGAAGTTTTCCTATCAGCTTCAAGTGATATCGGACAGTGACCAGTTATTAGGCCTGTATATAAGTTTAAATCTTTTTTGGTAAGATCAAGTAATTTGGGAGTCATTGAAATGTTTGCAGTGATGAACCGCTTTGAAAGTGCTGTTCCAGTTTGCCTCCACTTTCATACGTTCCCAGGCTTTCATCTCCATTCTAAATGAAGAAGCAGATAAACTACAATTGGGTTCAGGTCCTACTAACTGATGAGATAGTCTGAGTCTTGCTAGTTCATCAGCTCTTTCGTTTCCATCAAGTTTACAATGGCCAGGAACCCAGTACAAATTAACTGGATTACTACAAGACCATTTTTAAAATGATTGAACACTTCCCAAACATGCTTGGAATTGCATGTTGCTGACATTAAAGCATTAAGAGCTGCTTGTCTGTCCAACATAATGCATATATTTGAATTTCTATAGTTTCTGCGTAAGCATATAACAGCATATAACAGAACATTCGAAAAATCCTCTGGTATTTTACCTCTTACGCAGCGCCCTTAAATACCGAAGCTAGTTATCAAGTTATCCGCTCCTGCTCGGGAAGAACTGGCTTCATAAAACTGTGCCATATACGTGATATCATCATGCATGATCAAACGTCCGAAAAAACTCAATATGTTTGTGCATTTGCCATCTGTATGAATCAGTAATAATACATGTTAAATCTTGTAAAAACTTTACCGTATTATTTCTAATGGAAAAGTTAGTAAATACATGACTCTGAAATCGACCGCAATCCACTCTGTTAGTGTAAAAATATCCTTTGAAGTAATATCTGAAATATTTCAACCTGCTGTAACGTTCGGAATACGAATTTATACCTGGCGGTGTCAGGTGTTTTTTGGTCAGTTTTGAGATATTAGAATTCTTAAAAAACTATCAGCACAATACTTTTCCACCTCACCTCTCCTTTCTACGCCCATGAGAGCACACCTAGGAAGCGAGTGGCTCAAGCTAAGCAAATTTGCATACCACCGTTTTTCCAACGCAGCGCATCACGAACGATGCCATCTGCAATTTGCTGACACCAGTTGCCGTGAGACCGTCTCTAGATGGCTATATCAATCGTTGCTTTGCCATAGAATGTCGAATGGCTGCTTTTTCAGAACAGAGAATCAGGAAACGTTTGTATCTGTTAATCAATCTCCCTTTATAAGCTCTCATAATCATTTTGTTTATTGCGAATGCTGATTTGGTCAACGAATTTATTTCGGCGATCAACGACGATTTAACCAAAAACTGACTGAACCAAGCAACAACATCAATCTTCCTACATTTCAAACCCCTTCTAAAGGCATGTTTGTCTACTCTAATGATTATTGTCCCATCAATCGTTGCCGATTATAAATAACATATGAGACGGAGGAGCAAACAGTATATAAAATGAACACATCCAACCAGTAGAAATCCCACTTTGATTGCAGTGCCTATTAACTTTTAACCGCCTTGCGCTTGAAACAACGGTAAATGTCAGTTGCCTAGATAGCAGCTACAGACTGGAGTGCATCTTGGAGCGATCCCAACGTTGCAGAAGCAGTGCATTTCTTTCGCTCAAGCTCAATCTTAATTCCTTTTCGCCCGCAGCCTCGCTAAGCCTACTAGAATATCCGGTTTCTGTGTATGCACAAAGCGGAGCCTCCTTTGATGACCGACGGACCGAGCGCTAAAAGACAGATGAAACCGTTCGGAAAATGAAACTGGTTCTGCGTTGGAAACTCGACTGCATACGAATACCCCTTCGCAGCGAGATGCAGGCACGTAGTAGGCCTCGATTTCCACCCAGCGGCAGTGATGTCGCATGTCCTGGTTTTATTTTTTCAGAAGAAAACTTTTCAAGCGGCAAATTAAAGTTCCTTTAAAGTTCGTTTAAAAACGGTTAATTCGAGAAACTTTTTCTCCAACTTATATCGTAAACACAAGTTAGGATATTTGGCATCGTTGTCCAGAAGACCAGCTGAAAAGCAGGCAGTTGATTAAAAGAACGTCTGAATCTTCCTCTGATATGTCACGATTGTGCCTAAAAGAGTGAAACAAAAAACAGCAACCCAATGCGAGAACACCGTCCGGTCCGGGGCTGTCCGATGACGTGGAATCCTGTTTCACGATCAAGGCAACTCTGACAAACTGGGGGGAAATCTCCGGTTGGCCATCGTCTTGCTCGTGGGTCGAGTGTTGAAAATAGCGAATAAAACGTTGGATTTCAGACTGTGCGGGTGGAGAGGCTAACAGTTCGGATCTGTGTGCATACGTTTATCCGATTCGCTAGTCGTGCAGAGGAAAAGGCGTCATTAGTTTTGCAAATTTGCAAGTTTACAAATAGAGAACCAACCTTATCTTTCTCATTTTCTACAAGTATTGGTTGTAGACGACAGGGGATTGAGACTTTTTCTTTTGCGACGCTCGTGAAATCACCGAGCATTGAAGAACAACAAAGTAGGCGTTAGATAATTTTCCAAAAGCTCAATGTAATCAAACTTTGATCGATTGGCCATGTTCCCTGGATATCACTCACCGACACAATTTCTGGTCGCTCGTCATGGCAACGAGAAGGGGGGCGAAAACGACGAAGAATGCAATGTGTATTACCCCTTTAGGTGAACGTGCTCTTCTCGCACTCCTCGTTCAAGGTGGAGGTTAGCGCTCACAGTTCGTTCCGTTCCGTTCTCCGCTCCTGGAGGCCATTTGGCAGCAGACGACGTGTGCACTGCACAGCACCTAAATACTTTATACCAACCAACCGGTATACGAACATTATACGTGTGCTAAAAAAGATGAGAGCCGAAAGAAGCTGTAGGAACTGCAAAACACGATTATACCATAAATCGAAATTGGACACCTTCAGAGCCGGTTTCGAAGATTGTATTTTTTTTGCGGACTCGTGTTCTAAATTTCTGAAGGTTTTGCGGAATGGAAGAGGCGAATTGGAATGGAGGTTGGAGGAGAGAAAAAACATTTGCAGAATGTACACGTTGTTCCGACAAATATACGATGTTGATGCAGCTTGAAAAGCAATTCAATCGGAATTCTCTTTGGGAAGAGATGTACATTATTGATAATGCTAATCGACGAAGAAGGTTTTCGCTTGCTGTTGAACTGAAAAGGGGTTTATTTGGGTTCATTTTGTACAGGCCACAGCCCTTTTCTATGTTCCTGGCATTTCGAGGCTATTGCCTATTGCAATTATGTTATTAGCTCAACTTAGTGTTCTAAATGCCGTTCAACAATTATTCACTGAGAGCTTCCGGCGCCTGTACTATTTTTGCAATAATGTGATGATTGTGTTGGCAAGCACCATCATACTCTATGGCCTGGGATTAGAACAATTTAAGGTCTGTATCCGCAATAATCCGGACACCTCAAAACATGAATAAAACATAAATTTCGCATTATATTTCCGTCGTAGTTGTTTATTTCAGATTCATGGGATGTGTTTTAACAATTCGTGAAGACAAAACATAGTCATTCGGTATTTGCATAAAATTTTCGAACTTTGCGCTTAACTCCGTCCATTAGGGTTTGTACAGACTCTTCAGAAATCGTAGAAGCCGTCTTTGTCCAAATTTGCTGGAAGTGTTTGATGTCTTTGATTCCTTGCTTCTTTCCAGAACGCTTCCGCTTCATCAGAGCCCAATATCTCTCGATTGGTCGTAGCTCTGGGCAATTTGGCGGGTTTGAAGTTTTTGGTACAATGTTCACGATTTGATTGTACCACTCCACGTTTTAGCATAGTGGCATGATGCCAAATCGGGCCAGAACAAAGGTTTTTCTTTGTGACTTTTGATGAAGGGTAGCAATCGCTTCTGCAGACACTCTTTCTGATAGATCCCCTTCATTGATTGTGCCTGTAGTGACGAAAGATTTACTCTTTTTGCCACACGTGCAAATTGCTTGCAGCACAAGGTATTTTTTGGGAAATTTCGATACCTTCTTCGTTCTGAAATGCTCAGCTGTAGCATTTCTGGTCATAGCAGAATAAAAAGCCAACCCTGGAAGCTGCTTGAAATCCTCCAGGACATAAGTTTCATCGTCCATAACAACACATTAAAACTTCGTCAAATATTCGCATTACAAACGCCGAGCCCGTGATTTTGCTGCCAAGTTCTGTTTGTCATTGCGATTTGGAACTGTTTGTACTTTATACGACTTAAGTCCAAAACGTTGTTTTGATTTTTGGACAAAACCAGGCGACTTCCCTATTTTACGAGCCACCGTTCGAATGGAGAGATTTGGGTTTTTCGTTAATATCCTTTTCACCTTTCGGTCCATGACAGGATCAGCGCGTCCAATGTTTTTGTCACTTCTCGGTTTCCTCTCCACCGTCAAACGTTCCGAAAATGATTTGAGTACATCGTGAACAGTGGATTTAGGCAAATCCAATGTTTTTGCAAGGTCCCGTATTGACAAGTCAGGATTTGCCGTACGCCCGTACAAAATTCGATCGCGCACTTGTTCTTCTTTCGTCGCCATCTTGAATACTAAACATGAAATGTAAACATCAATCATAGTCTTCTTCATCATAGACTCTCAGCTATACCACAGTGAAATTTTTCATTCCTACGTGCAATATTTCAAAAGTTACAATGATTTGAAGGTGTCCGGATTAATGCGGATACAGACCTTACGCATTCGAAAAATTGTGAGATCAGACCGTGAATCAAATGTATAGATGCTCCTTTGCCAACTGAACTAAGGGACGACCATACGGACAACTAAGGTCTGTATCCACATTATTCCGGACACCTTCAAATCACTGGAACTTTTGAAATATTGCACGTGAGTCATTCTATGGCAAACCAGGCCGCCATTGACATGAGGTCTCTTGAAAATATTTTTTTTTTTTGTGTTGGTTAATCGAAAGTGGTGTGAAAATGAGAATGGCACTTTCCTCAACTCGAATTGACGGACTCCTCACTCGCCAGGGGTCAGAGGGTTTGGTAAAAAGCTCAACCGGCTTATCATGCCATATCTCTTAAATTTGGTAACCATTCAGCAAATCATTTACCTACATCTATATATATATAAATACGTAAGACCGCGCATAACTCGAGAACAGATCGTCCGTTTTAAGTCACCTTTTTTGTGTTCTGTTTGGTTGCACCCAAGGAACATTTTATAAGAAATTTATAAGAAAAATGAAAACTTCGAAAATGATAGATTTTCAATACATACAGAGGATAGACAAAATTATCGTGTCAGGCAAAACTGCAACTTCAATATTAATCGATTTAATTTCGCCAAGTAGCATTCAACTGGGAAATTAATGTAGTTTTATATCTAAGTAACATAATCTGAAATGGCCTCTGGACACTGAAGTTGTTCCGGGTTTCCGGAGTGGCTATCTCACATGTTGAATTTGTGATGAGGTTTTGTACAAGCTGCCGTTGTCATTTTTTTAGTAAACGCACGTAAAGATAAGATATTTATCAAGCGAATAAAATGTCGATTGCAAGAATTGGCTTTAAATTGACTAAGATATGGCCATTTCCTTAAAACAGGTTCTGATAAATGGTCCTGGATGCGATTAATTCTTTATTTTACTTAAACATGCTATGTGACAACTCTTTCTTCTTGGCTTTTCCATCAAAAACCTTAGTGTAAACTTAAAGTGAATCCTTGACCATTTTGGTCAATCCTGAAATCACCAGAACGTCCCCGGAGGAACCTGTAGTAGGGATCAGTTAGGCATTTATCGCAAAACATGCCGTGCGGCAGCGCTATCTTCATGATTTTCCATAAATATGATATTGATAAACTTCAGAAGGCAATTGGATACATTGGCCACTCTCGGAACCACTGGAACGTCCCCGGGGAAACCTGTAGTAGAGGCCATTCACGATTTTACTCTAAAACATGCCGTGCAGCAGCTCTATCTTCATGATTTTCCATAATTATGATTTTGATAGACTTGAGAAAACCATTGGCTAAATTAACCACTCCCGGAACATGATAGCGCACTTAAAGAAACAAAAGCCAAAAATCAGATTTTCTGTCATATTTTGACAAATATCTATTTTTCAGGCCTACTATGTTCAAAGCTATTGTAGTTTATACGCAGATAAAAAGAAAAATTGCATTTTCTGCGTTATCTAATGCACATAAAGGGAATGCTAGATTTGGCAGAAAATAATGGGATATTTTATGTAAATTTAAGCCTGATAACGTCTGAATCAAGCCTGTTGAATGAAAGATTGCAAACATTGTTATATGGCTCAGCAAAGACTACAACCAATTGCGTTGTTTACGCCTCCCTTGGCTTGGAATTAAACGAGGGAAAATTTTACGCGCTTCTTAAAATTAATTATTTTTTTCCGTGTATGAAAAAACACATTTGCTCCCAAGACATCATACCCGTACAACTTTTCTTTAAAAAGTTATCATCATTTTTGTTGTTTTATAACCCATATATTCAAGCGCTACATTTCAAAATGGGCGCAAGTGAAACCGATAGTTATGTATACCATCTGAATAAGTATATCTCCAAGTGCATTTAAGAAAAATTTGGGAAACGTCTTTTTTGATTTTGCTTAATAGCAGCATGTTGAAAATATCATTTTTTATGCCGCAAATCTACAATTATCGGATTTATGTCAAGTGTATATGAACTAGGGGAATTATTAACAGTTCTTGAGACATATAACGTAAGTATATCGTAATGTAGCATTGTAACTTGATATGTCATCATCATAAAAAATATTAGGTAATATTTATGTAAGAGTTTATTACTTACATATAATAAAATTGAAACTTAGCATTCAATAATCAAGAACCTGGCTTTCTCAGGTAATTCTGATGCAATGGTTTCCGAAGATATCCTTTATTCCACGAAATTACAGGAACTGACGATAAGAGCAACCTTTGAAGACATCTTCCATATTTACTGTTCTATTTAACTTCCTGGAGTGGAGCTCCCGATATTTCAGAATGCACTTGTTTCTTGGCTCTTGAACTTCTTCGCTGCAAATTCCGAATGGAAGCACCGTATATTTAATTATTGCTGCTCCGTGAACAAGAAGTTTATGGACTGATGGAGACAACGCATACCAACCATATAACTTTTCGTACAATGTTCTAGTCTCTTCGGTATAAGCCTTAGAAGAATTATAATTGATTCTTGCTTTACAGTTAATCTCTGCAAAAAGGATATGGAACCGCTCCAACAAATTTTCATTTAGTCCAGTAATTTTTGCCGTAGTTTTCCATTCATGGAAAAACTTTCGTGCCGTGTTTCCGTCGTTGGAATTACCACCTCCTGGAACCGGCTCACTAATGAGTAATCCTGTGAGAAAATTCCAAGAAATAGTTAGATGAAATCAAACAATTTAAGAACAACATTAAAAATATTGAAGAATATACTATTCTTACCCAATTCCTCACACATCTTTTTTCGAATTTCCGTTTCCTTAGCTTTTACCGCTCTGTTTGACTTGCTAACACGCTATGTAGGTTTATCAAGCACCAATCTATAAGACATTTTCAATAACATTTCCATAGTTCGCATGTACGCACGAGGAGGAGAAAAGCCATATTTATATTTGCCAGGATCATCAGAGTCTTCTGGAATTGTTAAGGTGTTTGCCAGAATTTCCACAAATATAGTAGGCGTGCGAGTTGTTTCCAGTCAAATCGTTGACGACTTTGGTGTGCATCAACGCAAACAACATCACTGGTTCAACAGAAACGCCTTGCTTGGATAACGTTACCATAACATTCTTCAAATTTTGAATTTGCATATTCATTAGAAGAACCTCGCGTTCAGTTAGTTCTGCGTATTCTTTTGCAAATACCAGTTTAATGGGTCTGCATAGGGAAATTGATGAAGGAAGATCATTGCTTCAAGCAATTTCTTCATTACTGTCAGATCTACGATGCCTTTCGTTTCTTTAAGTGCGCTATATCTAAAAAAAGAAATGATAGATAAAAATAACCTTCTACAAAGTTTAAAGGCTTATTATGTACTATAACTTTGTAGAAGATTTTGTATTTCGATCTATCAAAACAAAAAAGTTTGATAGTGAATTACTTTATTGGTGAAATTAGGCATACAAGACATTTTTGCTAACAACGCAGCATAAGCTTACTTGAAACTGTTCAGAAGACATCAATGCGCTATCTCTTAGATTCTTTGAGTTATTAATGTATTCCACCTAATTTTTCTCCCTGGACCACAGTGCAATGTTCGCTGTATGTATTGGAGCGTTGTCATCATGGAAGACGACGTTCCCTTCTGCGACATATCAATCTTCATGATTTTGCAAAACTTTGTCTTCGGAGGACATTCTGAGGGTGTCTGACCATATTTTACCAAAACCTGGTCTGCAAGATATCAAACTTCATGATTTTGCAAAAATAGGTCATCTACGGTCATTCTGCGTCATTCTGCGACCTTCCGGAGTTCAATTTCCTCCGGAAAAGTGACCAAATTAAAATCGTTGCCAAATTCTGGCTTGCAACATATCGAACTTCTTGATTTTGCAAAACTAGTTCATGAAAAACTCGAATTAATCCACCGATGGTGAGACTGAACCCTTCTTGCACTTCACCAAAATTACGAACTCAAATTTGGCCAATATGGCACTGAATACATTTTTTCATCAGAAATTCCAGAAAGATCCAGGAATATTACAATATACATTGTGTTTATAAAATGAGCTATTTGTTAATCCTGAACATATTGTTCATCGATGTGATTAAAATATTGACATTAATAGTGTTTAACGACCTATTTATGGTAGTAAGATAAGATAAAAAATTACAAAAATATTAGAAATTTCATATATTCAGTCCATAGAATGAACTATTAGACCATCCTAAGCATAAATTTTGATTATCGATATGGGTTTAAGATGCTTAATAAGTACATGATCGTCGAAAACTGCGTAGTTATAGTAACTAAGACTTTGTATAATATTAGAATCAACTAGTTGCAGTTTAAAACCGGACCACTCTAACAAATCGATCCAGCTCTAATTCTATAGAGTCGTATAGAGTGGTTAGTCCACTATATGTGCTATACAACGCAAAAGATTCTACACAATAGAATCTGAGCGGCATCGGTTGGTGTGATTGGTCTTGTTCGGTTTTTACTGCAACGAGTATATTTTCATCTCACAATTATGTGCTCCCAGGTATTGTTTATCTGAAAGATTCATTATGAATCATTATGAAATTTTGACCAGTTATTTGAAGATTTTATAGCTTTGATTTGGCACCAACAAAACAAAAATCGGTACACATATAGCTCAGTATGTAATTGGAGAAAAAAAAATCAATAACGTTCTATGGGAATGTTGTAGCTTTCATTTGCCGTCAACAGAACTGAAATCGGTTCACAAATGGCTGAGAAACCGATGTGACATTATTTGTAACGCACGCACACTCAAACATACACACAGACATATGCTCAGTTCGTCGAGCTGAATCGACATATGAATGGTACATGACACTCGGCCCTCTGGGCCTCGGATAAAAAGTCGAGTTTTCAAGCGATCTTAATACCCTTCTTTTGGTGTAGGAAGGGTAAAAACGTTTGAAGATTGTTGGCCATACTAGCCACTTAGGGAGACCCTGCGAGATCCGAGTTCCTCGGGAAAAGTGCCCATATTCAAATCGATGTCAAAACCTGGCTTGCGAAATATGAAACTTCATGATTTTGCAACACTTTGTCTTTGGATCTATATAGTTCAATATCCTTTTCCACCCAGGCTAAATTCGGACCCGCGATGCTCCGAAATGGTTTGGTAGAAATTACAGTAGCACGTATGAAATTCGTGTTCTAATATTGTATATTGAGTCGTAATTCTTGAGTGCTGCTGCGTGAATATGCGTGCTTCGCTTTGGCTCACATCACAAATTAAGTTTCATTGCACTTTGAGAGGACTACATAGTCGTTTAACCTTCACTGGTTTAGTTTTTGATAACTAAATACACTAAAAAAAAGTCAATGGGAGATGAAAAAGTTTTTGTTAGTAAAACTTTGTTTCCTTAAAAGTTCCCCGTCTTGTGATGTATGAACGGTTGGTAGGGAACATAATTACCTATCTTGGGACCAAATTCCATCGAAATAAAAATTCGACAAAAAGTTTTCATAAGGGCCAATGTCGCAAACGTAAACAATGACTTTTTCCGCAAATTTCTCGAGAATGCTAACTCAATCATAATGAATTATGACGACGAATATACAGAACAGGAGTTACCCTTTATAATAGAAGTGGTAGTTTACTAGAGTGAGTTAGCATTTTCAAGAAATTCGCAAAAGAAGCCATTGTTTACGTTTGCGACATTGGCCCTTATGAAAACTCCATGTCGAATTGGTCTTTTTTTTCAAATCGACTTTGAATTTTTTTTTAAGTATTTTTTTTTCAGTGTAGGGCTCATTTTGGATTTTTTTTTCAATATTTTTTTCTTAAAACTTGACTTATTTTGTGATAATCACCCATACAACATTTTTTTGTAGGAGTAGTCATTTTTTATTAAACACATTTGAAAAAAATCGATAAAAAAAGTTTAACGCTTTTCAAAAGACAGGTTAGAAAAAAAATTGAAGAAACTAAGAATGCAAAGTGGCTTATCTAGTCATGGTCTACACGCCCAGAAAGTTTCGTTGTAATCTGAGAGGGTGCTGCCAACTCCGAATACGATTTGAGGCGAAAACCGTCTGCTTCGTCTTTTGTACTGCTGATTCTCTTGGTACAAAATTCAGACCCAATCTCATTTCAGCTATCGTTGGAACACGGTCTTCAAAAATGCTAGCGAATGTTTGAGAAAACAGTTCACACTTCTGCTCTGCAGTGCGAGGCCATATAGGTGCATCGAAGTTAACAGACCATTTTCTTTGCGTTTTGAATTAACGAAGCTCCATAAGCGTTTTGGGATCCACCGAAGATCATCTTGCCTCCTTTTTACTTAACATTTATACAAAAATCGATTGTATTCTCTATAGAGGTGACTCGCCACATCGAAATGGCGTTTTGAGAATGGACATCGCCAGTGACAGTACCTCTGCAACAATATGGAGCATTGGACCAAGCCGGTTTCCTACACACTTAGAAAATTTTACAGGATTCTGTAATTTTTTACGGAATTTTCAACAGCTGATCGTTCGGTAATCCTATTAACCGGATTTCGGTTAAATTTTACATTATTCAGGTAAAAAAAATTTCGGAACTTGTCAAATTTTACTGAAATTCGTTGTATGTAAATTTTTTATGTGTGTAGGAGATCTTTTGGGTGGAACCGCTTGCATGATACAGGAATGGAGAATTCTCGACTCAACAACACCTCAGACCAATCAATCTCCGACAGCAACTGGTTCAGTCCAACATAATTTGACAAGTTTGACTTTGACAATTAAATGAACGAACGCTAAGGGATCTTCATCAGAGTTTAGGTTTAGGTGAAATTATGTGTACTTTTGTTTGGTTATTATATTCAGAAAACAGTTGTTAATTTGAAATTTTAAAAAATCGGAGAAATTCCAGATTCTTCTTGATTTTAGCATTTCAAGCTTATTTTTTTACAATTCACTTATTGCTTGCTCTAAACTTAGTTTTTTAAATGCACTACTACAGATATTAATTGAAAGCTTTCGATGCCATTTTTGAATGAGGCAAATACACCAGGGAGTCTAGAAATTTTCCTTATCCTCCAGCATGGTATTGCTCTGTAGCTGAGCTAAGGGAGAACCAATTCCTTCTGCAACCAGTAAAAATAATTTACTAATAGATATTCTTAACAAACGCCAGCTTGATGATAAAATATTCGAAAAAAACTAATTAATTAACAATTAATATAAAAATCACTGTTATAAAATAAAAATAAAACCTTAAAAGTCGTCTAATAAATAAGACTAACCGAATTGGAACACCTGTCTGAAGAAGAAGAGGAGACCAAGCAATTTTGAAGAACTAGCTCTACCGTCTTTACTTATCTTCAAACGTTAGGCTATCTTGTGGCCACTCCAAAATGGTCCTCTCAAATCGTGCTTAAATACTCTTATTTGTTTTGATAATTTCATATCTCAATACCAAAACTTCATTGAAACCAAAAAAAATCCTAGAATTGGATGAAGGTGAAGATCCGATGAAGTCTCACGTAATATATGAAAAGGGCCTACCTTCGTTGACCAACTTTCTCTTTGGTTATCGTGGCTGAACCATTGAATTCGTGGCTCTGCTAACAGCATAGGCCGAGCGAATACGTTGTTAGTTTGTATATTGAACAAGAAATTATATGGAAAACGCATTCGCATCTACGTAATTCATAGAAGAGAAAGCCGTTGAAGATAACCGATCAACGAAGATATGCCCCAATGAAATATTACGCAAAAAATTACCCTTAGGGAACGTCCATTAATTATGTCACACAAAAATTTACTTTTTATAACCCCCCCGTTTTTATTACCCCCCCCCCCTTGTCACGTTTTGACGTAGGACTACGTCTGTGTTTTCAATACTGGGGTACACGTTCGAATTGCGAAAATTTGGAGCGTCACGAAAAATATATAGGTTTTGAACGTTAATAACTAAGTCATTCCACGATTGATTTTCAAAATGTTTGCACCAATCGATCGGAACATTTTCTACGCTTCGATTTAAATATTAAAAACTATTGATTTTTAACATTCAACTATTGACATTAACGCAAATATAAGGTGACGTCTTATAATGCCGATTTTTCAGAGTAAATTTACCAAATACACAGTACTTTGCTATCACAGACTTCAAATTTAAGTAAGGAACGTCTCACATGCAGCAGTGCACGATATAAAACAGGGACACCTTCAAATTTTCTTCATTCGCTCGGCAGCCATGGAGCTGTGCAGAGCGGCAATGGGCCAGTACTGCTCTGACAGCTGACGGTTGCAAGTACCCTGCAGAAAAGTACGCGGGCGAGCAACCAGCTAGAATGATGACTCAGCGGCTGTCGCAAGCAAGTGGCTTTTTAATGCAGTCGTGCCAAGCTCGTGGCAAATTTATCAAATCTGGAGGGAAATATGTATGATCCAGTTGGTAGTCATATCACGATATGATGTACATGTATATGCATAGATATATATGTAGATTATTTCGAAATAGTTACGTAGTCCTACGTCAACTTTGCGTACAACCCCATTGGGCTGTCCCTTATAGTTTTTTGTATTGATCTTCAATTTTTTTTGTATGGATTGACACGTTTTCCCAAAACCCCCCTCCCCCCTTACTGCGTGACATAATTAATGAACCTTCCCTAAGCGTGAAACTTAGAGAGCACAAATGAGCGTTTCCAAGCGAAATGACCTGGAAAAGTGGAAAATTATTTTCGATATTTTTTTATTTGAATGAAACTTTGCAAACGCGTTTGGCTTAGGAGACTGAACATTTACCGCGCTAACATAGATTTTTGTTTACTCTAGAGTCAGTTTTAAAAAGGGCGTAAGCATTTTGAATAGCACTTCAATTGATAATATGTAGCTCGAAAACCTTTGGTTGTACAAAAAACCTGTCTAAGAACAAGTTTTGAACCTATGTGTGAAGGTTGTGAAAAAAAATATACACTGAGAAAAAGAAAAATTAACATGAGAATTTATATATCTCAATAAACGACTTTTTTTGTTTGACTGTGAAAACTTATTACGGAAATTTTAGCGAGGATTCAAGGATGGAGAAATGTCAGGGAAAAAAGTTTCTAGAACATCAAATTGTGCATTTCTCAAAATTTTAATATTTGCGAAAATAAACGTATTCTGATTATATGAAGATTCTTGAAGTATTACTTGAAGTAGTACTCGAATAAATTTCGAAAATACAACCGTTTCATAAGTTTCTCTAGATTCTCCAACAGCAAGAGTTGGTTTTCGAAATGTATGATTAATTTTACGCTACTCTCTCTTTGACCAAGACCAGGACTGAATCTTGATCGCTTAAGAATTTTAGCAATATCGTTATATCGGAAGTACTTGAAAATGACACAATAGCGGTTCAGGTATTTATTTCAAAGCTAATTAGCTTTTTGAAGAACAAACTAACGCAGTTGAAGAAAGCGATACTTATGTCTCATGGAGTTGCATTCCAAAATCAAAATAATGGCATTTTTTCGCTACTTCCCATGGCAAGTGGCCATGCGTTGCAATAAGTGGTACATTAAAACGAATGGCAAGAAACGCAAGTATAACTAAAGGACATGAGCACCCAATAACAAATGCAAAAGAATTATATGATTGGGCCGATCAGAAAAATAATGATTGCTTGACGAAAATGTCATTTTGTTATGTATCTTATGAAGACTATGAACAGGGAGTTGCAGAACGAAGCAATATCTTTCAGCAAACTAAAATGATTACTGGTACACAAAAATTTCACTCTTTTGTTCCGCGTTCAAGTCATCAGATGGAGGCAAAATTGTTTTCAAATGATGTAGCATCAAGATTTCATAATATATAAATAAATATGTAAAATGAAAGGGAACTTCTCTAAACTAATCTAAATGTAGAAACAATTTATGTACTTTAGTATGCGCATAATAAATTGAAAATACAAGTAAACTAAAATATAAGAAAAAAATTTTCAATAATTTTCCCCTATTCCTTATGCTGTTTATAGAATCGTCTTGCTGGCTAAGAGTGAGTTGCGGGAAACTCAACGCATATTTGGAAAAACGTATTTTTGTGATGCTGGAGAACCGCGAATAATTTATGAAAAGGCCGTATTTTCTGCTGGAAATATACTGCAACATCAAAACACGTTTATTATGGCAAATAGATGAGATTTTACAAGTGGTTTAAAAGTTGACCATAGAGACACTTTTTTCACTTCAGATCTCTCCACCCTGAACATTTCTCCAAAACTGACGTTAGTGCTTCAAGTTTTTACACACAATGTATAAAGTAAACAATAAGAAGCAAAATAGGCATATGTTAAACGTAAATTTTTAAATTACTATTTGAACCATTTTACCCCATGTCTTTTGAACCGTTCATCCAATCGTCTTGCTGTCAAACAGAGAGTGGTAGGAAACTTAACAAACATTTCGAAAACATTTTGTGGTTAATAGAGAAACGCGAATATTTATGAATAGGTCGTATTTTCGAATACATATTATTCGAATATGATAAAATTAAATCGGAAATATCTCGAGAACGGATGCTCTTACGAAGACCATACCTAGGCGGTGAATTTTTTTTAAATACTTCGAGAATCAGATCTTATCAGTAGAATACGTTTATTCTCGCAAATATTAATATTTTGAGCAATACACCGAAAGTTGATGTTCTAGAAACTTATTTCCCTGACATTTCTCCATTCTGGAGTCTTCGCTAAAATTTGCGTAATAACTTCAAGTTTTTACAGTCGAAAAATAAAAAAATAAAAAAAACGTAATTTTTATATTTTTTTTTTCAGTCTATATTTTTTCCAAAACCTTCAAAAATAGGGCCACAACTTGTTCTTAGACTGTTTTTTTGTACACCTTTTTTAAAATTGACTGTTGAGTTTTTTTTGCATCAGTGGAAAACACTTCCTTTCGTGGGTAAAACGTGTGTACATATTTTCAATTAAATCGGAGACACTCGAAGTGGGTCAGTAGGTCATTTCGGCTGGAAACGCTCAAATGTCCTCTTCGATATAACAAACTGTAAAGATATAAAGGTTCTCTGTTCGTTGTAACGTAGCATCTAAGGAATAACTTTATTGTTAAGTGGGAAATGAAATTTTTGCTCTCGTAGATTCATGCTAAGGCTTACTTGTATCTTCACCATAAGGTTGTCAGTATGACATTCAATTTTCTTGAAATACCAACAATGGAAGCACGCCCTTTTGACATATTGTCATAGAAAGATTAAAT
>JASCZW010013174.1:0-26403 GCA_034211315.2 Aedes japonicus
CGGGGGCTTCATTCACACGGTGTTACACAACTGAATAATCGTATTCGGCATACGTAGGTGATCCTTTGTATCATTTTAAAAATATGCTCTTGAAGTATCTGTAGCCCGATACAAGGTAGTTCAGCAGTATGGTGATAGATGTTCATGCACTGACACAATCATTCCTTGTGCTTTTTGGTACTATGGTCGGATCGTCTGTATATTATAAAGCCTTTGTTCTCCGTTTTCCTCTATTCAATCGTTGTTACAAAACTAAATACACAAAGGTTTTTTTTGCAGGAGGATACGTTCCACTCTTAGTATGGAACCGTGTAAAAAAAGACTTAATATAGTTGACAAACTCACATGCTTAAATCTTTTATATTGCTCCGATTTTGTTTGAATCCGTTATCCTTTTCATGCAATGGTCAAAATACAGTTTTTTAAATTTTGAGTATTTACACAAAAAATTGTAATTTTTTTTTAAAACTGCCATATGATTACCTATTGCCCAAAACGCAAAATGTGATTTGAATCAGGTCGATAAGTTGCATTCTGGAGTTATCGCCTAAAACAAACCGTGTAAAAAAACCGCGTATAAAAAACTTTAGTGCACTCTTATTCGGCTGATCCTTTGTATCATTTTAGAAATATGTGCGTGAACTATCAGTAGCCCGACACGATGGTTCATATCATGATAGATTTCCAAACACTGCTGGCGCGTCCTCGCACAAGTGTACGCGGAAGTGATCGCAGGCGGGAGCACGTAGGCAAAGATAGCTGAGAGCATTTGAGAGCGATCGTTTAAAAGAGAGTACTCACTCCAAGTATTCCCACCACAGGCGCACACTTTCACTTTGTCTATATAGGGTATGTGTCCCTTGACTCAGCCTATTATGCAACCATCGATTACATTTTTGATTATAACTCCTAAAGTTTTCAAGCTGAAGGCGAGATTCAACTAGTTATACACTTGCAAAGATATGTTTGATAAGACATTTGGTAGTTTGTAGCACGAAAAGTTACACAACTCTTTTCATAAAGTCAGAAACGTTCAAGGGATATGGATGTAAAGTCGGTCTACAGGCACCAAATTGGGTCTATTCATGGATGCAACTTCGTCCCATTCGATGGATTTATTACTAAATGCAGTCTTTGTACGGTATTTTCTTCTTATTCTATGAATTAAAGCACTGCCAGCTGTATTCGCATTACTAAACACAACATTTCACAAAACAAACTTAAGTAAAACTGCTTTGAAACACATAAGTGATGTTCATATATGATTTACTAGCCATTCAATAATAAAACATTATAATTCACTATACAACGGCTTAGTTCCTTCGGTTTGTGTTAAGATGAGCCACTTTATATTCAACAACCGCAAACGCATGCATTTCCACTTGAAATTTTACCAATAACAACCTTTTTACTACGTTATTGATACAACAGGCCATAGTTGGGAACATACAAAAAATATGTCCCCAACATTGGGTCTATGATTTTCTTGTAAAATCATTGTTATTTTAGCAATGTGAACAGTTAGTTTGTAACGTGTAACTGTTTTCTGTACATCCAGGCGGCATGACTTGCTTTATCGATTTAATTAAGCCAAATTTAGATCACTTGAAGATCGTGTACTACATCTGTTCAGCTTAATCAGTGAAATCAAGATGCCCCAAAAGTTCAAGAAATCTAAAATTACGGGGAAGTGAATAACTATAAGCTGATTCATATTGTCTCATTTGTTTCGGATTACATCGGTCATTCTAATAGCAACATGATTTTTTTGATTATTGCTGAATTAATGACTTATTTGGTATATAGGCCAAATGAAGGAGCTAGGCTAACATTACATCCCCTTACCCTCTCACCGAATAAAAGAGCACTTTGCTTTATCTGCGGTGAGTTATGGTTGTATCCTCTGTGAAGGTACAAATCTCACACGTCAGCGAACATTAGTGTGAAATGCCATCTCTGATATGCGTATGTATAGAATATATCTGACATCAACTGAACTGTTAACAGAATAGGTCATTCAAAAAATCATAGATAAAATTCCAATGAGAGATATTATTTTATAAAAAATGTAATTTAAATTCTTATACTGCTCTAGTAACGTTTCAAAGATATCAATTGTAGTGATCAAATAGCCGGTTTGATGATTTGTGAAATTAAAAACAACTTCAAGGGTACCTAGTAAATCCTTATTTTAAAGTGGTATGAATAGTAACAGTATGTGACGTAATGCTCAATAAACTTGAAGAAAGCTGGGCAGGTCCTGGTGTGGTCTCAATCTGATTATATGTATTTGAAAGATTATCTTCAGCGTTGATACTGAAGTGGTACCCAGAAAAATCTTTGATAGAAATAATACTAGCTGGTAGTCAATTAATATTGCGGATGTGTAATAAAATTCAACGAATTTGACGGAGAGTGGCCTCTTGTGCTCTGTTAGGTACCGAGTCTAATCAAAATGCAATATATTGTTTGTAGTAGGTTAAATTGTAACTATAGTATTTTGAAATTTACCACTTTTGTAGAGAGAATGATGAGCTTTCAACGTGATCTCACTACTGATGCTTTAAATTACTGCTTGCCTCATAAATGGAACATAAATAAATGGCATAGGATCTAAAACAGGTTAAAATATGCTCCGTTATTTATGGATCACGTCATATCTTGCTCGTGACGTTCAGTTTTGGGCTTTGTTTTTAAATTAAAATAGATTCTATAACGCTCTTTGATATCCAACGCTGAAAGTTTAAGGATTTGTAGATCTTAACATACTCTTTCAAATACAGTTAATATTTGAGACCCCACCAGGACCCGCATATATTTTTTAATTTGTTGAACATTGCGTCACATGCGACATATAAATTTGCTTATAAACTGTACTATTTCAAACTGACGTTTTACAAGGTATCCTTCAGTACTCAGCGCTGAAAATTTTAAAACTACTTGTTCATATGATAATCTTTCAAATACAATCTGTTTCAGACCCCACCAAGACCCACCCACCCTTTTTGAGGCGGTTGATTATGACGTCACACAGACACTCCAATCACCATATATCAAAATTTAGTTATCAAAGAGCATTAGTGTATTCAGCAAAAATGTGTGTTTAAATGGTTCCTACAATTTCTTGCAACACATTGAAATCGTCAAATTTGAACAAAGTACTAATTATCTCAAAAAACCAGTTTTAAGGTAGTGCTGAAATAAAACCATTTATATCTCTTTAACGTTAGGCTTTGGAAACTTAGTGTCTTGAGCAACTTTTCTTAAAATTACCTGTTCTACAACTTTGCTGAAAACAATAACCCGTTAGCTCGTAGCTGGAAAAGTTAGAATTTGAAAGTGTAGTTAAGCCCTTATGGAAAGTTAGGCGTGTTTTTACAAAAGATGCGGGATCAAATTTTGAGCAACTTTTTTTGAGACACCTAGTCGATACAATGATGGAAAAAGGGTGAAAATGTCTTTGACCGGCTTTTTTCAGAATTGTGCCACTGTGCGCTGGGCGGGTACTGTCAACCGTCAACTGAGGAACAAAGTCATCAAGAACATTAATGCAAATCCAACATCTCAGACCACGATTTGGCCACAAAGTTTCGCAGTCAGTACCGTGCAACGAATTCGTTTTTGGGGAGGCTTCAAGTCATACCGTGCCTGTAGACAACCAAATAGGGATCATAAGCAGAACAATGTGGCCAGCATCCATACCAGAAAACTGTATGATCAGTTGTTGCCAGTGCCTTGGATTTTCATGAAATATTCATGAGAAGTGACAATGATTTTATTCCAGTGTAATGATGATGTTTACTTTTCCGTCATTCATGATTATCTTATGCAAGATGAACATAACACATGAATACGCATCTGTCACTTCTTAGGCAAGTGAACTTTATTTACTGCAATGAATGAAGTCGGCACTAAGTGTAAGTCAAAAATCTGCTGTCACTGTTGTTTTGAATATCAATCGGTAAGCATGAATTTCATTATCCGAAATCTGAATATCATCTCTAATGATGATTTTTTTCTTATATTTCATATTAGAAGCGATTTTGAATCCTGATCCGAACATGGAAAAACCAGGTCCGTCATCATCGTCCCAGAAGGAGAAAAAACGGCGAAGTGAAACTAAGCGATCGTTTCAAGAAATCGCTTTAGATTTTATAAAACGAGAAGGCAATCAAGGTACTTGCTGCATTGACGAGACAAGTGGCTGCCAGTATAAGCAGATGACCTGCGATGTCGGAAACTTTATCCGCCATTTCCGGACTCAGCATGCAAATGCAGCAAAAAAGCATGGTTTGGTAAATGACTCAAATGGTGTCGTCAAAAAACCTAGAATCATACACAAACGTCCTGTCGCCGTCGATAGACAGCTCCTGTTGGAAGCGTTAACGAAGTTAATTTGCTGCCACAATCTTCCCCTTTCGTGCGTAGAGTGGGATGGGTTAAAACTACTGATTGACCCTATTGCCACTGCAGTAGGTGTTTCAGTAAATCGAAGTAAAAATAAGGCATGCATACATGCCATAGCCAATCGGACTAGGATCGCTTTAGCTGAAGAATTGAAAAATCATTTGGTTTCCCTAAAAGTCGACTCCGCGTCACGGTACTACCGCCATGTGTTAGGTATAAACGTGCAATGCGTCTTGAATGGAAAACTTGTCATCCGGACTCTAGGTATGTTTGTCAAACAACCCACACACGTGAAAACCCACCCATATTCAACCACTTACATACCATTCTTAAATAATCGTTCACACATCGATAATGTTCTTATTCACTTAATTGTAACCTTTTAGGCATGATAGAAGTCAAGGAGCGCCAAACAGCAGCTTTCCTCAAAACAAAGATTTTGGACGTGTTGTTGTCTTATGGAGTCACCGTCGATCAAATATTCTCGGTTACTGTCGATAATGGAGCAAATATGCTGGCGGCAGTGAGGGAACTAAAAACGAATTTGAAATCGCCCAACAGATGCTGCTAGAGGAGGAAAACTTGGCCAATAACAATTTTATAGTTGTCGATGGGGAATCCGACAATGAGACCGACATAGAGGCTCTGGTTTGCGATGGTAATAGGCAACAGCTTCCAGATGAACTGTCAACCGAGTTCAGAGACCAACTTAATCTTGTACGATGTTCGGTGCACACCCTTCAACTGGCCATTCTGGATGTCGTCGACAAGAAGAACGAATGCATCAAACAAATCACCAACATTGCAAAGAAATGCAAAAACATAAAATACAAAACTCATTTTGTACGGCATACTGCTTGTTTTCCCCCAGTTTGGGGACCTACAAGATGGGGCGGAATATACAAAATGCTTGAAAAGTTCCAACTACAGAAGGATTTTTTCCTTCACCTTGGACTACAATTTCCAGAGCTCGGTAAGGTTGCAATACATTTAATTTGATTCTTTTCCCAATTTCTTGCACTCTGTTCTCCTCTAACTGACGATCAAATATTCATAAGAAAAAGGAGATAATTCTAGTGATGTTCTTACTCTGTCATCTTTAACTCTATAGACCTTTTAGACGATTAACCGCATTATAATTTATGGACTATATTTTATTTACAGAATTCGTTCCTAAAAACTGGGAATTTATCGAACACTATGTTCAAATTTTTGAGCCATTGTACATGTGTACCATGAAGCTACAGGAACGTCATGTTTCCTTGTGCGATTTTTATATAGCGTGGCTTATGACAATCAACGAAGTGCGGAATATGTTCTCAAACCCATTTGCCCAGCAGTTGACCAAGACCTTAACAGATCGTTTGGAATACTTAAAGATGTCACAAGCATTTCAAATGGCGCTCTACATAGATCCCCGTTTGAATTTTTTAAACTCAAAGCTGTTTAACGACGAAGAAAAGCTACACATTCAGGTACTTTTTTTAGAATTGCAATATTAGTTTTAATGAACATACTCTGTCACCAGTGCCAATAAACTCCTATTTACGTAAAACCTTTTCCTTTTACACACTTAGACTTGCCTCAAGGACACTTGGCACAGAATCTACAAACTTCAGCCATTTACATATTCTGGATCATTAGTGGGAACAGATGTGAGCAACTGTTCTCAATTTGACGATTTCCTTACGGAGCTTTATGGTGGAACTTTGTCGAAAAGCGATTATGCGACTTCTTCAACGTTCGTTCAGCAATTGAAGGCGTTGGATGCGGAACCACGCCAGGATCATACATATGATGTTTTTAAACATTGGTTGTTGCGCGGAGAGACTCACCCAGAGCTATTTGAGGTTGCTATGGTGGTCTTGGCAACTCCGTCGAACCAAGTTTCTGTTGAGAGAGCATTTAGTGCTCTAGCTCTTGTTCTGACGTCTCACAGAGCTGGACTGGGACAAGACGCTTTGGAGGACATTTTACTTATTAAACTGAACAAGGATGTTTATGAAAAAGTGTCTTCGACTATCGACTGGGAAAACTTGGTTGATATAATTAATTTGACCTGATTTGGTACTAAGTATTTTGATATGTGTTATTATCTGATGAATTTTCATTTATGTAGAATTAAAAGGTTTATCTTCATGATACATAAAGAGAAGTTCAAAAACAGTAATTAATAAATATTACCTATTCTGAAATCTGAGCGAACGATATAGAATTAAAAAGACCCAAACATTGATTAGACTTTTCAATCCGAAGCATTTGTCAACTTTTAGAAATTATTCAAACATTCAACAACTCATTCAACCTGCACCGAATTCATATAACCGATAGCTAGTTAGTGAAGTGAGGAAAGTCACTCGCACTGACGTGACTGTTCAAATCACATGGAGAGTCACGTCACTGTGACGTGCCTTTTTTCACTTCACCAAGTGAGAAGTACGGATGAAATCGATCAGGATCAGGCGGAAATGGATCAACTTGAGCCACGCAATTACGATAAATTAAAAACATCTTTAATATCATGTGATGGCTACAACATATCAAGAATATTTGGCTTGAAAAATTATAAACAAAGATTTAATACATTTTATCCGGTGGAAAGTATATTACCAGGTAAAATTCTCAATTGTAATCGATGAATAAGTTTTCATTTACATAAACACTTTAAATTTTTCCATTGGTATTTGGTTTTAACTTATTGAATTCTCTAAGTTCGTGTTTTCAGATCCTCAGTTGACGAAGGGACTAACTATGTAAATAATAATTTTCCTAGATACATCAATACACTGTTTCTTCAAATAAACATAGTCTCGTTTTCATTGGCTCAAAACTCTATTAAATTGCAACGTGAATAAGTTGCATATTTTCCGATCCCGACTTGTTATTGATATTCATGGTGGCTTATTGAATTTCATTTCTGACATTTCGAAATTCATATTGATAATGAACCTGTTTACATAAATGAATATCAAAGCATTTTGAAGATCAAATGTTCATTCTTTTGATAACGTTTGTTGTCAAGATTTATCATTTGATGTTCGCATGGAGTTTTTAGGTACTCAATGTTATGTTGCCTGAAAATCCACGCTTTTGAGTTTAACGAGCATGAATTTTATCAAGACTGGTTGTTGCCAAAATTCAATGGCTTCATGGATGATGACGCCTATGTAAAGGCCGATTTCAAACAGCTACCGGGACAACAATTTAACTTGGCTACGGCTCGGGGAGATGTTCCTGCCAAATTCAAGTTTGTGTTTGCAGATAAATTTACACGTAAATACATGATTTGGCAAGGCATCTGTAGCTGCGGTAGGAAGACCAAGGCTTTCATCACTGATATTTAATTCAGAGCTGTACAGAACGGAATGTCACCAAAAGCGAATATTGCCATTCTTCAGATCAACAATGAACCTGTCATGTTTTGGCCAGATATTGCAAGCGGTCATTATAGTAAAACAGTGCTACAGTGGTATGAAACCAACGGGATTCAGTTTATACCGAAAGAACTCAACCCACCAAACTGTCCCCGGCTCAGACCGATAGAGAGATTTTGGGCAATTATGAAGAGGAAGCTAAAGGTGAATGGCAGTGTCGTCAAAAGCATCAATGAATTGAGAAGATTTGCCAAAACTATGGAGGAGAATGTTTTTTTTAGAAAGTGATCAAATGACGTATTAATTTCAAATTCTTCTAGTTCCCATGTTAAATTTCCAAACCAGGTACGCAGCAAAAACAAAACATGTCAGTTTCAAAGCACGGCTAGCTGCGATTTTGAGTCTCTGTTTGATGTTGTTCCCGCAAAATTATGACCAAGGTGAGCCGGGCCCTGCTCAATAGCCTTAATTTTCGTGAAACATTATTTAGAATTTGCGTTTAGTAGAGCCATTCTCGTTAACATCTATAAAAATTAGAAAGACATTATCAACGGGAACGGAAATTCAAACGGAAGACCGAAATTCAATAAGCTCTAATTAAATTACAATGAGAGTTTGTCACAGCCCTATCCGAAACAGTGAAAATTGCACAGCTTTTAATACAGTCATTTCGAATACTTGAAAAATGTATATCCTAAATCCTTTTTCAATTAGAAATCAACTTCGCACGCACAGGACTAAAGGGTGTCATGCGAGCTCCAAGCAACAAGCGATATGATTACCTACTTATGTGGGTAGACACCATAATCATTATATGATAATACTAACAACAACCCTGTAATGAATGGCCGATGGTCATGTCCACGTGGAAAAATTACAAACCACTGCTGACCCATGTGGTTACAGCAAACCGTAACAGGCTATTTGTGGATTATTTATGAACTCGCATTCCGGCTAGTGTACTAACTGGTTGTCAGCAGCCGTTCTCGAAAATGTCACTGAATCCCACACAATTATTAAGCAGTTTTGAAAACTACATCGAAAAGCGTCATCACAACTTCCCAAAGCGATTAATTTCCTGATGCACCCAGCAGGATCTGTTGGTATCTGACAGTCGTATTTAGAAGGTCGTTCTCTCCATTCGAATCATTTTGCGGAACGCATTTGGACGGAGTTTTTTTATTCCACTATACATAGAAGAATTTAGTTCAGATCCATTTTTCATCGGTCCGAACTCAGGAGCACATTCTTCAAAGACGACAGCAACACATGCAGCTTCCCCTGCTAACCGTTTGCACTCCAAGTTTGAGCTTGTGATGACATTTTTCAAATCCTTTTGTGCTTCGTGTGCAGACGATCGAGTCGTTTCGACGGTACCTAACAAAGGGTACAAAAACACTGCTCGGACTGCCCGGACCCAGCGTGACATCGGAGCATAAATTTTCATTTCTCCTGCTTTTTTGCCTACAACCCTTTCTTGCCACTGTCGAGTGGTGAAGAAAATCGCCCAGAAGAGGGTGGGTGATAATGGCCGTTGGTCGCGTTAGCTAAACCCTTTCCCTACGTTGACTTCTCGGTCTACTGCTGCTGCTGCTGCAAGACAATAAATATTGTTGATTGCTTTAATCGCGAAACGATTGAGAAATAAACGAAGCGTCTGGATTAAGAGAGAGGACGAAAGAGCAGGGAAGGACGGGGAAGGACTTTGAAATGGTGATTGTCCGGTTTGTTTGAAGGGAGCTGCCATGAGAAATGGGAAACTATTGAACTAGATTACGACTAATTCTTATGAACGACGTTGTTTGGCTGTGACTCTTTGGATGCGAAGTTCAACAAGTGGTCGGTTGAGACTAGGTCAACGGCTGTCCAGACAGGCGGTGGGCAGGGCGTTTCGGGTAGAAACGAAGAGTGGGCTTCACATGTTTTAATCGATTGACGTTGGGAGCAAATGTTGGCAGACTGAAGTTAAGTTGGCAGACAGTTTTAATTAAATATAGATTCAAGTGTCATTCTGAGCGAAGAGCGAATATTAAGATGCTTAGTTAGTCTTCGCAAGGGCAATGCTCCTCATGAATAACATGGTAATGCCTGCTATAGAGACTGTGCTGAAACAGAAAATCCCTCTTTTTTGAGTCCGTAGCTGCAAGTGTCACGCCAAAATTTGCCGAGAACCCGGTGGGAAACCTCCTGAAAACCGTTTCAACATTGAACGAAAAATACGAGAAAGTCTCCTCTGGGCATTGTTAGAATCCGAAATCCTGTTATGGTCACTACATTCAACTTCATCGTCCTGTTCGATAAGTAGGATACACGAAATGAAACGCTGCTCATACAACGCTGGCATCCTATTATTGGCGACATCATCCGACAGTACATGTTGCCCCTTGATCGACCACAAACACCTATCAGTTTAGCAGCAGATCCAAAGTTTGAACGAAACGTTTGATTTGAAACCATCTGGGCCACTGTGAAGTCACGCATCCGCTTGAGAACATCTGTTATTTTCTTTATTTACGAAGAACTGTGTCATTCAAAGTTCGTGTTAAATGTTCGTAAAAAAAGGTTTTTGCTTGTCAAATGCAAGATATTTGGATTTCAATGAATGGTTTTGTATATATTCTTGAACTTGTCAGGTCCGCTGATGTCCCGGGAGATGTCCCAAAAAATACGAATTTTTGGTACTCTGTTGTATTTTTCGGATTAACTTGAATTATATTTGCGTAAAAGTACTGTAGTCCACATGTCTCTTGTCAATAACTTCGTTATACCATGAACTAGATCGTTCTATTCAAAACTCACAAAACAAAATTGTACGCATCGTAAAATGAAAAGTATTTTAAACGATATAAGATTTGCTTTGAAATCAGTTGACTCGCTCCGAAAATATGGTTAAAAATGTTTAAAAATAAAGTTTCATTTTTGCATATGAACAGATGTATACTTAGTGAAATTTAACTTACTTAGATACTCACTTTTTTCTTATTTAATTACCCACGAACTCTATTCCTAACTTACTAATTTACTTAGTTACTTACCTTATAGAGCACTAATTTAGGTATTAACTTACTCCCATATTTACTTTCCTACATGTCTACATGCATACACAGTTACTTACTTACTTTTTAATTTACTCATATACTTCCTTACTATTTTTAAAATTTAAAATATTACTTAGTCACTAACATACCTTTTCAAGCAATGAGAAGAAAAATTAGTATTTTCCATTTAATTCCAACTATTTTTGCTTATCTCGACAGATACGCGTATTTCATGCAGACTTCTTCAGTGTCTTGTACTAATAACTCGACTAATAACTGAGTGGACATACATAATTACATATTTACTAACTAACTACACACTTAATTTCTCACCTACTTGCTTATCTACTTACTTACTCACCTTTTTACTAATCTACTTACTTACCCAGTTACTTACTTACTTACTTACTTACTTACCTACTTACTTATTTACTTATTAGCTTACTAATTTCCTGACTTCCTTCCTTCCTTAATTTACAAACTTACTTACTCACTTACTTACTTACTCACTTTATTAATTACCTTCTTACCAACTAACTTACTTAACTACTTACTTACTCACCTTCTTAATTATGTTCTTACTAAATATCTTACAAAATTACTTGCTCACTTAATAACATACAGATTTACGTAGTTATTTGCTGGATTACTTATTTATTTTTTTTTACTTACATACTTATATACTAATATACTAACTTACTAACTAACTTACTTGCATACCAACTCACATATATATATATTTACTAACCTACTTTCTGTCATACTTACTTACTTACTTATTTACTTTTGTACTTATTTACTAGCTTACTCATATTCTTACTCACTTACTTACCTAGTTACTTAATTACTTACTTACTTACTTACTTACAGACATACACACTTACCTACTTACTTACTTACCTACTTACTTACTTTTTTGCTTAACAATTCGCTTGCATAACAACTTACTTACTCACTAATTACATACTTAATTAATTATTTACTTGCTTACCTACTTATTTCCTAACTTACTGCCTTGATAACTTAAACTTGCTTAAACTTGCCTACATACCTACTTAAATAGTACTTAGTAATTAGAAGATATGGGGTTTTTGCGCCTCACTCACAGGCTTTTCCCCATCAATATTCAATATTCATTAAGACGGATAGTCAGATGAAGTATAATAATAATAAATAAATAAATAAATAAATAAATAAATAAATAAATAAATACCTATTTGTTTACTTACTTACTAACTCACTTACCAACTTACTTACATACTTTCTTACTTACTAACTTACTGAATTACTTACTTACTTACTTACGTACTTACTTACTTACATACTTACTTACTTACTTACTTACTTACTTACTGACTACTTAATTACTTACATACTTACTTTCTCACTTACTTACCTACTTACTTACTTACTTACTTAATTGCTTACGTACCTAAGAACTCACTGACTAATTTTCTTGCTACTGCTCACTGAATTATTTACTTATGTACTAACTCACTTGCTTACTTACTTATTTTCTTACTTCTTTACCTTCTCAATTACTTACTTATCAACTTACTTACTTAGATACTATGGTACTTAATTATTTACATGTTATCGCCCTGACTCATTCTTACTTACCTATTTACTTACTTACTTAATCACTAAGTTATTTACATACTTTTTGACTAATTTATTCACCTTATTACTTACTTCTTATCTTACATTTTTGTTTATTTATTTTCTAACTCACTATTCTTCTTACTGACTATCTTCCTTATTTAATTTTTACCTAGTTACTTACTTACCTAAATACCTATATTTTTAAAATTTAATTTTTGTTTAAATTGTTGCTTAACTTACTTACTTATTTATTTGCTAGCTTATTTAACAACTTCTTTTTCTTTTCTACTAACTTTTTTATTCACTAACTTACTTACGTGCTTATTCATTCCAATAGTCAATAGCGTACTCACTACCTAACTTATCTAATTAACTTACTCACTTTTTCAAATACTTACTTGCTCACTCACCAACTTGCTTAATTTACTAACTTACTAATTTACTTTCATAGCTATTCAATTACTTACCTACGTTCTTATTTATTTGTTTACATACTTGCTCACTTGCTTACTTACTACCTCAATTAATTGGTCACTACCTTCGTTACTTTTCAACTTATTAGTTAACTTAATTACTCACTTACTAGCCTACTTACCTACTCACTTACTTACTTACGTAATTAGGGTGTCCACAGTTAAATTGCATCACTTTCAATAAGCTGTAGCATTTCGCCCTTTGGGTTGATTTCAACGAAATTTTTGGTGAAATGACCTTAGCGTGTATTGTTCACACTGCGTGAATTTCATTGTGAAATGTGTCATAGTCACGAAAATGGAGTTGAAGGAACAGCAAGTGCGCGAGAGCATTTTGCACACGCACTTCGACAACCCACTTCTTTTGCACCTAGCCATCAAAAAGAGTTTCGTGTCATAAAACCTTGCGGAAAAAGTTTAACTGTTGAAGATGGTAGGTGGTAGATAAAGTGATCCGTACTGTGTGAAGGATCACAAGCGAGTGGTTGCTGCCTTTAATCGCAAACCCAAGGGTTCCGTTCGGGATGTCGCGAAAAAGCTGCACTAGACCAAAAGTTTCGTGCATAAGGCCAAAAAACGAGCCGGGCTCCGTTTATTCAAAGTTCAGAAAGCTCCAAACCGCAATGAAAAACAGGATAGAACAGCTTAAACAAGTGCGCGTAAGCTGTTGACGAAACCACACTGCTGCATCATGGACAATGCAACACACGTAAAAGCGGACTTTAAACAAATTCCCGGCAACCAGTATGTGACTGCGAACGACAAGTTCGATGTTCCAGAGTCTCTCAGAAAACAGCAAGTGTCAAAGCTCCCCAAGAAATTCATGATTTGGCAGGGGATTTGTTCATGTGGTTAACAGAGCAAGCCCTTCGTGACAACTTCAACTGTAAATGGTCAAGAATACATGAATGAATACCTGAAAAAACGACTGCTTCCGTTTCTCAAAACACACAACGTTCCTACAATTTTTTGGCCGGATCTAGCTTCTTGTCACTACTCCAAGGATGTTCTGGAGTGGTACAAGACGAATGGTGACAATTTCGTGCCGAAGGATCTTAATACCCCAAACTCTTCAGAGTTGCGGCCAATTGAAAAATATTGGGCTATAATGAAGCACGAACTTTGTAAGCATCCCATAGTTGTCACTAGAGAACGGGAAATGTTGAAGTCATGGTTAAATCTTATGCGTGGTATTAGGAAGAAAGTTCGGGCTTTTGGGTTCGGTAAAGAAATACAGTGAAATAATAATACCTAAACGAGTTTAAAGTGATGCAATTTAACTGTGGACACCCTTTGTGCAGTTCACATCGCATCACCTTTGTTCTGTCTCTAAATCTTCCTAAACTGAAAGGCATCTCGTAGTAATCCCATTTGAATGAAGATTTTGAGGTCGTAAGCAAAGCTTAGCCGATGAGATTTCAGTTGACATCGTTGAAATATAATAGAAAAATCAGTGGCCCAAGATGACTACTTTGGGTAATGCCGGACAAGCCGGAGAACAAAGCGGACAGCTCATCGCCATATTTAACCTGGAGGGTTGTGCCACAAAGATATGATTTGAACCAGCAAGAAGGCGCTGAAGCCAAGCCTTTTTAGTTTTGCCACAGCAATGTCATGGTTGATTCTGCCAGAAGCAACTATGTAGATAACGTCCGTTCGTAAACCAGATGAAATCCCATCCATGATGAAGGATAGAATGTTTGTGGTCGTTGAACGCTTCGGCATGACTCCATGTTGATCTTCACCGGTCACGGGTTCCAAAACAGCCTGTTCAATTACCTATGAGGTTGAGCACAAGCTCGAAATTCTGCGGTAGTTATCAGCATTTCGTCTAGCTACCTGTTTATGCACAGGAAACATGTACGCTTCCTTCCATGGTGTTGGAAACTTACCGGCCGTCAATTATAATCGATAGATGTGGCCTAATTGTGCATTCAGCGAAGACATTCAATGTTTTCGAAACACGAAATACCCCGCTGTTGACGTCCTCAACTTGTTTACATCAGCAACGATATCTGTTTCGTCAATAGGGATTGCGTTGAAATACCGGTCAGACAAAAAGACGTTATTCGAGGCTACTTTGATTTGCTGTGGCTGGAGGGCATCGTCAAATTTTTCGGAGAACATGCTACAGATGTCTACAACGGACTCAGCGAGAACTCCGTTCCGAGAGATGGATGGAAGTAAACCATTCTCCATGCTTTGCTTATTAATATGTCACCAGAACACCACAGGATTATGCTTCAGCTTGCGTTGGTGGGCTGAGTAGCAGAGTCGAGCCAGCTGCTGGTAGCGATGGTGGTGCGTTATCGACAAGTGTTTAGGAAACCTACGTAGAGCCGCTGTCTTTTTCGATTGGCCTGCGCAGAGCATCTGTCTGCCATGGTACCTTTTTCGAGGACTTTCTTTGGAACGTTTCTGTCAATCAAGTAGCGAAGGATGTTGGAGAATGTGGTAGTGGCGTTATCGACGTCTTTCATGTCGAGGGTTACATTCCAGTTAATACTGATCGAGAATGCTTTCGTAATCTGCATCAGTCATGATAGGTGGATAGCGGTGCAATAGCTGGTTTGATCTGTGCACTAGTCATGAGATTGAAATTAAAGGTCTCAGGTCTAGAGATCGTCCATTTTCATTCACAATGTCGTTAATCTGGCGTAAGGATGCAACGGAATAATGATCGAAATCGACCTCAAAAGATGCGCGATTAAGAGAGGTCGGGATAAAGGAAGCTTTCGGATCTGCGCCGCCATTTAACACCGGGAAGGTTAAAATCCCCAATTATCACGATTTCGTCTCTAAGGGAGGCATTTCCATAGATTTGCGCATCTGACAGAAGGTGCACACTTATGAGAGTATCGCCGCTAACTCTGTTAGGAGGAAAATTAACAGGATATTGGTACAGGGTACGATGTTTGACATTCAACGAGATCTAAACTTCCTCCGCCGACTTCCAAGATTCATCTTCAAACATGTGCGATTCGAGGCCGTTACGTAAAGCGATGAAACGCCTTCACCAAAAACCTTTTGACTAGTTAGTGCACTTCTGTCGCACCGAAATACCTTGTAGGACGAACCAAAAGCAGCTATGGAGAGAGTGTTGGGCCATGTCTCAGTAAGGACGGTTATGTCGTACGAACAGTCCTTGCTAGCCAGAAAGTATTGCACTAGACAAGAGTTCATACCACCGGCATTCTGGTAGTAAACTTGCAGGCCATGCACACTGCATCACTACCGGTCATACGATGGGAAGGGCCGAAGGATTTAGCGGTATTGGATGTGGTTTGTGAGCGGCCGAGACAGCTGCTGAACGTGGGTCTGGCAGCAGATTTAAGTCGCCAAATTGCAGAGATAATGTGAGGTTGACTACAAATGGCAAATTGATCAGTGCACGCAATGTTTGAGATAGCAGTGTACTTGCCTGGAACCGCTGTTCGGAAAACTTCCAACTCAAATGCAGGACCGTAACGGCTGCTTGGCTCGACTGTGATGAGAGCATTAGGAGCTTCCTTAGAGCTTGCGGCAAGTGTCCTCCCGGAGACGAAATTGTAGAAGTTGAGCGTACTAGCTTCGACGAATGTAGGGGAAGGGCAAGGAGAGGATTGCGACCTTCGGTGAGACTTGTGTCAGGTGTGCGTTCCGGCCTGAACCAAATGCAGGGTTTATGGTCGTTTACTCCATTGATACAAGCTCTTCTACTGAGAGTCTCAGTAGATCTTTGAACGCGGCAGTAGGTGGTGGTCACCAAAAATGTTCACTTTTTTTTGTTGTCGGAGAACTCCCGGTAAATAATACCTTTCAGCCAAGTTGAGGTAGCCAGTAATCCAGCAAGTCCATGCCTATACCAATTTTGAAAGAGACGAAAGTACTTTTGTCTCTTCCTCTGCCCACCAGTACCGATAGCGATTGAAGGGGAGCGCGCACTGATTCTTCCGAGTAAAAAAGGCGGTTGCTTTTTCGGGATTGACTTGGCAACCGTGTTAAACAGCCTTCGACTTCTGGTTAATCTCGGGTCGATACCAACGCGTATGGCTGATATCGGAGTAAACGAGCTAGAAATGATCAACTTTGCGAAATTTGTCCGGACCTCGGCTTTTAATTCGTTCATGATGTCAGACTCCGATTTCATCATGGATCCTTCATAAGCATTACGCACGATGCACAGAACCAGAAAACATGGTGACTTCTCATCACTGCGTCGAGCACATAAGACGCCACTCTACAGTGACGAAGATGGAAAATTGCCTTACAAAATCCTTGACTTTGGATTTCTCCGATGTCACCAGCACAGGAATGCCACACGCGGGACATTTTCCTGATCAGTTGGGACTTTCCAACACTCATGCTTGAAAACAGTAAACAAGACATCCGCGTCTCAAAAAACTATAGCGCTCAGGGATTAATAACACACCATCGCGTATCAAAACAGTGCTCGGGGAAAAACCACACATTCGGCTGGGCACTACTGACGTATCGCAAAATCGACGCAAGTTCTGCAGACTTCAAAAAGGCAAACGAACTGATATTTAGTCTAGCTAAATCGTAACAAGTAGCGCGCCGAGTATGAGTTTCAAACACCGAGGATGGATTTGGCAATCCCCCACACAAATTTCGACACAAGAAACGAAACTACGGTAGGCGGAAAACACGCTTAGATGAGAATACCTAAAATTAGGATTTTATTTTACCCTAAATTAGGTATTGCTGACGATACTAAAAATATCGCTAAAATTAAACGATAATAAACAGTATTTTTACTGACACTTAGGTTATGATCCTTTTCCAATATTGGACGTTATTATTGACCCGATATTGAATAAACTTCACTGCAGCAACGCGATCACTTTATTTTTCTGAGCGAAAACGATATTGTTTTTCTTATTAATCTTTCAATTAATATTTAATTAATGTCCAAATATTTAAAGCAATAGTTTTTGCAATCTCTTTTTAATTTTTTTATTCTCGCTGCGACGAATCATTGTGAACCTAACGGGAATCCAGAGGTGCAATTAGACATCAATGTTGAGTCGATGCAGAAAAAATATTTCTGTAGGAGGAATCCAGGAGGTACACAGTGTTAAATTGAGGTTGAACGTCGTCGATGGCGCCCTTGGGAAGGGATTTTTCGAGCTGTTTCAGCAAAATAATTGCTAATAAAAAGTGCAGAAAATCGTCGATAATTATGATACTGACCAATTCCATACAGTTTAAAAAATAGCCAGCAAGTTATTATCAATTTCAGTTCTAGATACTACGATGTTTAACATCTCGTTAGATTTAGTTGGGTTCATCCATACCTAATTGAAACTAATTGAAATAATACGTATGAACATTCGTTTCTCCTTAAGTGCAAATTGTAAATACTAATCCGAATGGATAATTTATTGAATTGCATGCCTTTTTTAAAGCATTCTGTAAAATAAAACTAAAAAAAAATACCCGTTTTTGAGTAAAAAGTAACGATAATAAATCGGTAACATATAACGTTTATATTCCTTCAATACTATCACCCAATATTAGAAAATCTGTGTTAACGCATAATTTAAGTTTGTGCAACTTTTGAGCGATTATCGGTACTGTTGGATCGTGTATTCGTTTCGAATCCTCCTTTAAAAAACGACTGAAAAGCTACGGATGAATTTATTTTAACTTTAATTTACATTCTGGACTTGCAAACAGAGTGTCCAAAATAGGTTGAGTGGTATTCGAAGTAAAGTTGGAAATTTAATCAAAACTATATCGGAATTATTTTTCGCTATTGTTCCATTAAAGTGCAAACCTTCCTTTTTTTCTTCAACATGGTTCCTATTATATTTGAGAAACCTCTTTCAATAAAATAAATACGTACAAGTTGGCTTGTAGACTCTTTAAAACTAACATATATTTCACCTATTCGAATACATCTCGCATGCGTTACATCTACACTCAGCTCACTCAGCAGTGAGAACTCTGCGAGCGGGGTTATCCTATTTCCTCGAAAGGGTCTTGCCACTACAGCTTCTTCCCCGTTTAGAAAAAACTATCATCGAATCAAAATACAAAGGTTCTGAACCTTTTACATTCAAACTTGGAATATTCAGATCAATACTCCTTTAATCGAAAGTTCATGCAAGAACAAATGAAAATTCATTACGAAATAATTCTGCTATTCACATAATTCAATAATATATAAAATCCTGTCTTCTTCTTTTCTTCGGATTTCTCTAACTACGCCTTTGTTGCATTCCTTCACGTAAAATTCGATCATCCCCAAGTGGGACGGTCTTCTCTCGCATCTGAAGACTGGAACTCCATGCGACGTTTTCTGATTGGAGTTTCATCCAGGGTGCATTCTCCTCAAGGAAGGACTCGGCAGCGAAGCCATAAAAATCCGAATCCGAATCATCGGACACGTCATCAATTGGCCTTTTACGGTTGCTGTTGGTTGGTTGCGTATGTTGTTCAATGTCGGCGCTGGACTCATTTGCATGCCGTGTTGGACTCTCTCCTTTAAACACAAAACGCCGAGGAACTCGGTGGCAAGAGTCTTCGAGGTACTTAAGCTGGCGCTTATGTGCCGATATTATTCGGCCGCCTAACGAAATCTGTAAAACGTTAGGAGAAATGTGCGTTAAAAATTTAGCTGGTATCCATTGTTTAATGTCAGTCTTGTTTGGGTTTTTATAAAACACTAAATCTCCATTGCGTAAGTTAGTGAATTGGTCATGCTTTTTGTCTGTATTCGTAGAGGAACATGCACGCCGATCATCATTGTCTGGTTCCGTCAAATTATACTTAAAACTGTATTTGGGGTTAATCAGGTCCAACGTTGTCTTAGGTCTTAGGTCGAAAGAAGGCGTTCTGAGGGAAATGTATTGTCTGAACCCAAACAAATGTTTCTGTAATTCATTAGAAAATACGATATTTGTTCGTCTGTGTCTAGCAACCTGACCTCTGGATCAAGAAGGATTTTTTTTAAAACGTCCTTAACCAGACGAACCGCTCTTTCAGCCTGGCCGTTGCTCTCTGGGTGATAAGCTGGACTTTTCATTACCACTACACCCTGTTTCTTAAAAAAGTTAATAAAATGCTCCGAATTGAAAGGCGGTCCTCCGTCAGTGACTAGCACGTCAGGTAAACCAAACCTGGAAAAAATGCTAAGGAAAACCTTAATTACTTTCTTGCTATCTGTTCCGTTTTTCATTTGTTCAAGTTCTACCCATTTGGTATGGCTGTCCACTACAACCAAAAAAACTTTCCTCTCAAAAAAGAAAAAATCGGCATGGAGTCTGCTGAAAGGTTTCTTCGTGGGAATCCAAGGAGAGTATGGTGGACGTTTATTAACAGCCGTGGTTTCCTGGCAGACTCGACATGATTTAACATATTGCTCAATATCTTCGTTCATTCCGAACCAGTATACCGCAGCCTGGCCAGCTGCTTTATCTTATGCATTCCCGAATCATTTCTGTGTAGAAGTTTCAATACTTCCATCTTCATGGAATCCGGAATCACGACTCTATCCTGAAAAAGAATGCAACCGTCAACCTCCTCCAGATCCTGATAATGCGAATAAACCATCTGGAACCTCCTGTCCAATCGATTCGGCCAACCTTTATGCAGATAATTCATGATATTAAGGAGGAATTCATCCTTCTCTGTCTCAGTAGCTATCTGTTTGTAATCCAACGGGAAATCTTCCGTAAAATTGAGGCTTTTGACGAATTCTCCATCTAACTCTTTAGGAATTTCCTGAGAAATAGGAAACCGCGAGCAAAAGTCCGCATTTCCCATTTTCGCCGAAGGTCTGTAGACGATGTCGTAATCGTAAATTGAAAGATCAATCACGTAGCGCTGCAATCGGGTGACCGAAATAGAGTTTCTACCTTCTTTCCCAAAAATGCCGATCAGTGGCTTATGGTCGGTATAAATCGTAAACTTTTTTCCATATAGAAATTTGTGAAATTTCTTCACTGTACTAACGACTGCTAGCGCCTCTAAGTGGAGAATCGGGTACTTTTTCTGGGCATCGTTAAGCGTGAATGAGGTGAAAGAGATTGGTCTCTCTTCCCCATTTACCACATGGGCTATTACTCCACCAAGACCATAATTGCACGCGTCAGATACAACAATAACAGGTTTTTTAGGGTCGAAATATTCTAAAACATTTCAATAAAAACTGTTTGCATTGATTAAAAACCAAGTCGCATTCAGCATTCCAATCAAATCGCACGTTCTTTTTTAAAAGTCCATAAAGAACTCTAACCCGAGAGGATAAATTTGGGATGAATTTAGAATAATATGTCACCAATCCCAAAAAACCTTAAGTTCTGTGACATTTCCCGGAGCATGGGCTTTGCGAATAGGCTCAACTTTATCTGGACATGGAAGAAGACCAGCTTCGGTCAAAACATGACCCAGATATGGCAATTTGTCAACAAAAAACTTGCATTTTTTTAAATTTATTTTAATATTGACCTTAGCTAAACGTTCTAGGACTGAAAAAAGCTTTCTTTTACAGTCATTGAAATCCTTCCCGGCAATAAGAACGTCGTCCAGGTAACAGAATACATTATCCAGACCCTTCAATACCTGGTCCATTACTTTTTGGAAAATAGCGGCACTGGACGAAGCCCCTTGTGGCAGTCTGTTATATACATAGAGGCCTGTAATAGTGTTGATGACCATGAACTTTTTGGATCGCTTTGAAAGCAAAAGCTGAGAATACGCCCCAGCAAGATCCAAAGAGCTAAACATCTTCGACCCAGAGAGCGCAGCAAACATGTCTTGTGGCAATGGCAGGGGGTATTTGCTAGGAATTATCCGTTTATTTATTGACACCTTGCAGTCTATAACAAGTCTAATACCCTGATCTTTCTTTATTACAACCACCACCGGAGATGCCCATTCACTGGCCTCAATTGGAGTGATAACTCCATCTCTTTCCAGAGAATCAAGATGCTCAATCACTTTATCCCTCAATCTCAAAGGCACCTCGTACGCCTTCTTAAATACAGGTATATCATCTCTAAGAAGCAAGTCACCTTCAAAACCAACAATTGGATTCAACAAATTCTTATCGAACAGCTTTGGAAACTTACTCTTTATTTCTACAACAGCTTCTTCCTTCGTATTCTCATTGACAATGGCATTTATATGACTGGCGGGCATAACTGGTCGAGAGAAAGTGTTTCGCCATCCTTGGTAGAAAATATCTAGCCAGCCACGTCCCATAAGCGGCACGAAGTCCTTATCTCCTCGAAGCACTATCAAATAAAGCTCCTTTGTATATCCATTAAGCTGAACTGATACCCTTACTTGTCCCAAAATACTAAGCCTATTGCCATCGATCACATACAGTTTCTTTCGGCTGTCTTCGATGGAACACTTGCTAAAATTTCGCAGAAAAAGAGTCTCTAAAATCACACTTTCCGCAGATCCACAATCCACTTCCATGGTCAAACGCCTTTTCTGAACCATTACATCCACGTAGCATGGCTCATTGATTTTACTTTTGGCGGAAATCATCATACATGGTGACTCCTCATCTTCGGAGTCAGAAGCCAAATCCTGTTTTAACCGCTTGAAAAGACCCGAAGCATGAGATGATGGCTTAGGGGAACCGATAAACTTTACAAAAGGTTTAGTCTTCCTCGGACTTTTTCTTTTCAATCTAAAGCAAAATTTTTTTGTGTGCCCAGCCTTATGGCAAAAAGAGCACGTAAACACTTTTTCTGCATCGGTCTTATCACTTCTCTTATTTCCACTTCTATCTCTCATATAATAAGAACGGTCGCGATCAAAACTCCTGCTTCTGCTGCGAAAAGATTGCCTAGGCGGACTACAAACCTCCCGTCGACCCAACCTGGCTACCACACCCTATTCTCCTCGCCACGGGTAACAAAACGAGTTCTGTCCGATGACAATTCCTGAGTCACAATCAATTTTTCTGCTTTAGCCGCCGTAAGTTCTTCTTCATCAAACAGTCTACGTTGCACTTGCCTGTCATATACACCGATTACAAGTGCATCTCGAATTGCACGCTCCTTAAAATTTCCAAAGTCACACAGCTCAGCTAACTGCTTCAGAGCAAGCACAAAATCTTCAGATTTCTCATTCTGACCTTGTCTGCGGGTCCAAAATTTATATGTGTGAATCACGTAAGAATCCTTTTTGTCGTATCTCTTTTTTAGTTCTTCTATAATTTGGTTATAAGTTAATTCCCTGACGTTCTGACCCGGAAATAATAACTTTACCTGATTGAAAACCTCAGTGCCACAGACGGCCAAAAAGGAAACCTTGTATCTATCCGCGGAGTAATTATTGTGCTCAAATAAAAACTCAAGCTGTTCTAAATACTGCGAAAATGGGATCGTACCGGGCACATATGGCTCAGTCGTCGTTGTCAAAGACATCCTAATGGCAAAAATAAAATGCACAAAATGAACAAAAATCAATCACTGAAATCGTCTACGTCAATCTAAATCACTAACAAAATTAAGGTAAACAAATGGATAGAAACCAAAATCACATACCTGTTTGTCTGCAATGAACAATCCAAAAGCTCACTGCAAAATTATGAGCAGCCAAACGCGAAACAAAAGCGAGTTAAAGCACTATGCACTTTTATGCACTCGGTGCGGCAGCTGTACCAACAACAACAACAACCAACAACTTCAACAGCAAGCAATCTCTTCCTTCCAAGCGCGCGGCCAACAAAGGTTGCTGACCTTCACCAACAGCAGTAGCAAAACAATGCACTTTTGCAATTCGTCCTCCGGTTCAAACTGTCCCACGCTGAGATGCAGTTCGAAAATCAATCTTCGCTGTTTACTTCGCTTACGAACTGTCATACACTAGACCACTGACGTGAGACGTGAGAAGAATCTCGGCGCTCTCAGCTGCCCCAGTTGATCACAATAGGGAGCGGTGATTCAACAGCGTCTTTTGTATTTTAATGCTGCGGATGAAAAGAAAACGGTCTTAGAAATTGTACAATGTCGGGTTTGTAACAAAAGCTTATTATTTCAATTTCCTATTGAAAAAAAATGTACTAATATGAAATAGTACGGCTCTCTCACAAAGGTGGAAATGGACTATGCCAAATTTACTGGAAATACAGCTTTCCAAGGCAAAAACTTTACCAAAAATGAAAAGGGAAATCAATTAATTCACTCCACAAGCACTAATCATGATGAGCATTTTTTTTTTATGCACTTATCAATTTGCACGCGAGTTTACACAAATGGTGAACACAAAACGATACAAAAAAAATCTTTCGATTTACGCTATATCGCACTTTTCACCAACTTCAACTTACGCCGAAAAATCCACACCAAAAGCACACCTGCCGACGGTCGTGAAATGCACGGGAGTTGAAATAAAATTCTACCTCGTCGCCACTATTATATTTGAGAAACCTCTTTCAATAAAATAAATACGTCCAAGTTGGCTTGTAGCCTCTTTAAAACTAACATATATTTCACCTATTCGAATACATCTCGCATGCGTTACATCTACACTCAGCTCACTCAGCAGTGAGAACTCTGCGAGCGGGGTTATCCTATTACCTCGAAAGGGTCTTGCCACTACAGTTCCAAGATAATTGTTCCTTTTTTGCGTTCGAATAATCAATGACACAAGCTTTATGTTATAATCGTCAACTTCACGCATGGAGTCAAACAAGTATCATAAATTGAATGAATTATAAAACAAAAACAGGAACACTGGTATTCTCGGCATTCTCGGTGACCAATCACCTCGAGTTGTCACTTTAATTTATCATGAAATGAGGCAAGTAATACATATATTTCATAAAGGTTTCTAAATCTTCCCTTACAACACTTCATCTGCTTCTAATTCAGCAAGGTCGGGTGTGGGTTTTGTCCTTGGCATGGTTTCATTACTTCAGGATTACATCATTTACTCATCACGCTTTTGTCTAAATGAGACATTCTGCCCTGCTTATCGAACCGAACAACGAATGACTCTTTCGCTGTGAAAATTCCTCGGTCGGTTATGCAAGCTGGTTTGAAATAACCCAATCCTCTTAAATTGCACTGTTCCCGTAAATCCACCAAAATCCTTAAATCACACATACACACACCAACAGTTTGAATTTCGTTGTTCCCTGCCTGTGCCGATGTCGCTGTTTCCGTCATGGCTAACCGTCAGAGCGTACTGGGAAACTGGAAACTGTTTATGTAGGGGCAACATGTGTTTCAACAAGTTCATCTTCCAGATTCGTTATCGCATGCACCACCCAGAACATGCACCGTTCTTATGCTGTCACTGACTGCTCCAGCCATCCACCAGCTACGAGCATCTAAACATCGGATATCGGGTCGTATGTCACGCAGTTGGGTCACGTAGGCCCGTTGACAAAAGTGTACTCTAGACACTCAAAACTCACTCGTTCGGTCGTGCTCAGCTGGTGCTGCAGACTTTCAGTTGCCATTTCCGGGCTTCTTCACTTTTGAGACACCAGCTCAGAGGAAAACTTTACCCAACCCCAACTAGTGTCATGTTTCCAGAATAACGTTCATTTTTTCTTACTGCCCACATTTCCCGAGATGCACCCGGACTCAGGAAAACCGGTTAGCTCTATGCACCGCACTCATTTCGAAGGCAATAAAAACACAATTTAGATTACACAATGGCAATGATAACAGGAACGATCAGCATTCACAGCGCCAACCGGGCAGAGGGCAGCCACACCGTAATCGGAGACCGGGGGAAGGTTGCTCCGTAATAAATTGCGAAATATAACCACTTTCACGTCTGGTTAACCTTACTTAGCCACCGACCGTTGCCTCTCTTCCCGTTTCGTGGCCTTATGCAAGTGGAAACCGTCTGCAGGAAGGAAACAAGACCGTTCGGGTGAGTTGATTTATAGTATCTCATAATGTAAATTTCATATTTCATATTTCAAGATGCGCGAGATACGCTTGTTGCTATGAAACGGCAAATGTGGACGGAAGATCTCTTTATAACATATTATTTCTTACCGTTCCTGTCTCTCGATGGCATTTTTCAACGTGAAAGTTTATGGAATTCACAAATAGTCGTTGTTTTGACAGAGTTTGCACCACCAGGTCAAATGTTTGCTGACGCTGAATTTCTTAAATCATAACTATTTCTTGCAGGATATTATAACTACATGCAGTTCAGTAGATGGATGATCGTAACTTAATATTTGGGCCATGAGTTGTACAGGATAACGTTTGCATTAAAAAAATGGACAAAAACTGTCGATTTTTCATGGGCTAACCTTCACCCGCACTGACAAAACTACCCATGCTGCATCAATCATAGTAAAGGTGCCGCCACACGGCGCTTGAAATCTATGCCATAGTTCACTATGATATAGCCATTATTGATATCTATTTCATAGTTCTATGAGATTAGAGAAACAGTTTTTCAAAAATATGAGCTATGAAGTAATAGTAGCTATATAGTAGAAATCTTTGCCACATCGCTATCACTTAACGTTTTTCGGTGTACACACGGTTGATATTCTTTGTCGCATATATA
>JASCZW010013175.1:0-26392 GCA_034211315.2 Aedes japonicus
AATGCCATGTTCAAACTAGTATAACTGTGTCAATTGGCAATATTTTTAGCTGAAACTTTTACAACACTATAAACAATCCTTATGACCTTATGTGGTCAATGTTTAATGTTGATAAGATTTATAAATTTGAAGTTTTCATTACATATGTGAAAAAAGTCATTTCAAAAATCCATATTTCTGTGAAAAATTTAGATAACATATTTTAAATTTCACCATAGCCTAAAAAGACGTGGGAAATAATGTGAACGAAATTTGAACTGTTTCCATAAAATGGAGGTTATGGTGAGATTTAGAATATGCTATCTAAATTTTTCACAAAAATACGGGTTTTTGAAATTGGTATGTCCAAAAATTACTTTTTTCACATCGTCAAAACGTCTCAAAACGTCAAATTCGTAGATTTTAGCAACACTTAATTTTGGCCACATGAATTCTTCATATAGTTTATAGTGCTGTAGAATTTTCAGCCAAAAATAATCATTGACAAAGTTACAGTAGGTTGAACATGGCGTTTTCTGGAAGCAAAATTTTGCTCGGCTTTTTTTTTTGCTACTGAGTGTAGATCTTATACGCGGAGCAAAACCGAGGAGCAAAAAACGAGGAGTCACAACATTGGCTTTTCATCGAATTATAACGTCAGAACAAAAGAAGCATGATGACTGGTGCATTTTCAGGTGTCAAAAAGTAAGTGAAAAATAATTATCGGCATCTAGGATTCACTGAAAAAGAAACGATTTAACAGCTACTCATGCTCTCCGAAAATTATAAATTGACGTTGCTTTTCTCCCGAAAACGTGAGCGTATAATAGTCTCTCGCTTATCACATTCTCATCTGTTTCTCCAAGCGAGTGAAAAAGGACGTTTCTTTTCTCAAGTAGGTGAAAATTTCGGTCTCTGGTCGAAAGCCATGAGGCCGAGTTTAGGAAAGTACGAGTCTTCTACTATTTAACTTAATATTTCATGGAATCTTTGGTAATCCACTAAAATAGGAGATTACTCCTCCTTTGAACAGTTCTTTCTAAATTCCATACTTTCAATTCACTAATACACTATGTGGAAGATTGGATTATTTATTTCTTGAAATCTGCTATTAGATATGAAACCAATGAACTTTCATACCTTCTATCCATAATGCAGCATTTAGCAGATCTTTTTAATTACAATACTTTCATTCTGCCACCATGCCTTGTGGAAGATTTATTAGTTAGTATCTTGAATCTTGAAAACATTTTTGACATAAATTTTAATGGAAGATTTCTTCTTCTTGAAATTATAATCTGTTCTGTTTTGTTATTAACTCGTCCTCTGCTAACAATTAATGTTAGAACTTAGTATTTTTAATTTTTTTTTCGAATTTGAAGCAATGTGCTATCATGGGAGATTTTTTCTTACAATCATGAGCAATTCCACAGCTTCCAAATTCATAAACCTGCAATACGAAAATTTTACTTGATATTTTCTGACATAAAACAGTCGAAGAATTTCGGCAGCACCCTCTCAGTATCCAAGGAAACTTTGTGGGTGTGTAGACTGTGTCTTTTAAAGCAACTTTGCATACTTCGTTTTTTAAAAATTATCTAGACTGCCTCTTAAAAAGGGCCTAAGTTTTTTGGTCAATTTTTTTTTATTCAACATAACTTAAAAATGAAAAAGGGATGTATGAGTGACGTCTAAAAAATCGTTTTAATTTTCTGAAATGAAAAAATTGTAAAAATTTTAAAAACGATTCTTACACGCTAAAAATATATTTTAAAATTTGAAGTCAATTTGCAAAAAATGGCTATCATTGAATTGGACGATTTTTTTTTTCGATAAAGGCAATATAATTGTCTAAAAGTTCGCCATACATTGCAAGATGGGAACTTTTAAGGAAAAAATGTTTTTCTAACAACAAATTTTTCATGTTAACATAACTCAAAAAGGACAAGAATTGCAAAAAACGTAATGTATGAGTGCCTTTAAAAAATTGTCTTAATCTTTATAAAAAGAAATTATAAAAATTGTAAAATGGATTCTTACACGTTAAAAAAAAATCTACAATTTAAAGTCGATTTGTAAAAAATGGCTATCTTAGACTTGGACATTTTTTTTTAATAAAGGCAATAGAAGTGTCTAAAAGTTCGCCACAACAATTATATTGCCTTCATTAAGAAAACAAAATCGGCCAATTCTAAGAAAGTCATTTTTTTTGCAAATTAACCTAAAATTTATAAAAAAAAAAAAAACTTTAAATTTTTTTAAAGTTTTGTTCTATAGGTCACCCATATCTCACTTTTTCGTTAGTCTTGTCCTTTTTGAGTTATGTTGATTAAAAGAAACTTACATGTCTGTTTGAAGATTGAACTTAGGTGCTCCGTTATCTATGAGACAAAAAATCAACAAATTGTCATATCATTCAATCTTCTTCTTTCAATAATAATCAAATTTTTTAAATTTCAAAACGTTTGATCCGCTAACATGTCTCGATGAAGTTTCTTCCACTTTTGAAGTCAGAATAGAAGCAAACAGAAACAAATAAATGAACAATGAGTCATTCAGCCCCATTCGGCTTAATAGCGTTCGGCCTAATGGCGTTTACCCATATGGCACTTTTCCTAATGACCCGTCACCTTAATGATCGCTTGTAAAATCAATTTGTGCTCTGAGGCTCTCTCCAAGGGGGGCTACCCCGTTTGGCATAAATTCATATGGTATAAAGTCATAAAAAGCATAGTTCCATTGGGCATAAAGTCATTTGACATATTAAAGACTGTATAGAAAATAGTTTGGCCACATATTTAGAATAAGTTATCCACGAATTAAATTTTTTTTTCGAACACTTTTCATTGAGGTTTATTCCGAGAGTCAAAGTGACGTGACTCGTCTGTGTGTGTGTGTGTGTGTGTTTTTTAGACGGGCTAGAAAATCTGCAACCAAATTCCTGAAGAACTCAGGATGGAAGTGCCAACGCTTCGACCAACTAAAAACCCACCCGTGCCTTGAGCCCTGGACCCTTCCCGGAATCACGTTTCGGTATTAATACGGGGGGGGGGGGGACTATTGTGCTTATCAAGCACCCACTATGTCTAACTACTTAGGACTTCAGTAGTTAGGTGGTCCCTGGGACCTGCCGTTGGGCATTTGCATTAAGAGGAAGTTCACTTTACCGTGTCGCCTACCAACCCACCCGGAGAGTTCCAGGGTTAGCCAGTGGGTTTACTTCCCTCTTCCACTTAACAATAGATGCGGTCCTAGTGGTCTTTCGAATACTTCTTGTTCCATGTTGTTCGAAGCACTCTACGTCCTCTTTTACGACAATGTCTATTGGAATCATCCCGGCTAGGCCACAGACCGCGTCGTGTAATACCGTTATGTATTTTACCTCTTAATCTGAGCTCTTAAATACCAAGGCCAGTTATCAAGTTATTCCTTCCTGTTCGGGTAGGCACATAAGCCTGTGCGTACTCTGTAGATTACTTAGGTAGCTCTTGGTACTCAAAGCGAGAATCCATGCCAGCCTGCCATATCTGTCTGCCTAGGTATGGACAGGGTGACACTGGACAGGAGCTTACGCTTACTCCCTTGCAACGCCGAGCTTTTCGACATCATGCGGGATAATGCCGATACAGCCATAGAGGCTTTCTTCCAGGCGTAATCGACGTGGCTGAAAAAGGACAGCATATCGTCGATTATGAACTCCAAGTATCTCAGAAACCTCTTCGATTCAATTGTGCAGTTACTTGCACTAATCGTCGCTTGTTGCTCCGATTGCGGTTGTTAACAACCGTTACCTCAGTCTTATGATGGGCTAGTCCTGGACTCATCCATCCTCCACAATGCCAATAGGTGCAGCCGTTAGCTCCACCTCCTCGATGGATTCACCACTATCTCAGGGTGACATTGTCTGCGAACTATTGGGTGGATACAGTTTATGAGACCAACGATTTGGTCGTCGATCTTCAACTTTCCCTATCATCAGAAAGCTGAGAAAAAAATACATTTGAAACATTTGCTAAATTGGTTGGTTAGGGTAACAGGGTGTAATGCTAGCCTAGGCCCTTCATTACTTGAAATGTCAATAATTCATAGATAATCAACCATATCATGTTGCTATCAAGATGACCGATTTATTCAAAAGCAACTGGGGTATTATTAATCAATTCAGAGTTGTTCACTTCACCGTAATTTTCGATTTTCTTTACATTCTAGACACCATGATTTCTCTGGTTACGCTGGACAGATTATCTCTTTGATCTTCAAATGATCTAAATTTAGCTACCCGGTATAAACTAACTGTTCACACACTTAAAATAACAATGATTTTACAAGAAAACCGTACACCCAATGCACAGTGGTCCAGAATGTGAATTAAGCTAACAAGGTACATTTTCAGCCAAAGTTTGAAATTTTGGAGCCAAACTGTCTTGTGTGCTTTTTTGGTTTGAATGAAAACTAGGTTGGTCCTTATTTTCAGACAAATCGAAAATAAACCTTTTTTATTTGCAGATATAACGACATACACTCTTGAAAAAAGTTGTAGATCAAATAATGTAAAGGAACTTTGATTGAGTAAATTTGTCAGTACCTTTTGAAATGACCGAATTAGAGCATTTTTTCCTACGTAACTTAGGGTGTCGCTATAAAAAACAGTTATTTTACTGTAACTTTTTTATTTCAAAACATTCAGCAAAGTTGTCCTTCCATTGATTTTATTCCAGAAGTTCAGAATTTCAGATTGAACAATTTCCTCAGAAACTTCAGAAATATCGTTTAATCCAATTTACATTAACTTACATTAACTTACTTTCCTAGTCGGGAAAATTTGGCAAAAATTTCAGGAAAAATTCGGGAAAAACTCGGAATTTTTAAATTCAGATTGTGTGACCACCCTGCATATTCTATTCGAAATAACTTGATGAAACCAATTCTTTGTAGTGATTTTCGAAGTCACGATCTATGGCAATACCCTCTTGTACATTTTATTCATAAGTCTATATATTTAACCAAATAAGGTAATCATACACTGAGCAAACAAATCGAGAGAAATTCAAAGGAATGTCGTATGGAAATTTTCCAGAAGATATTATTGCAAATTGCGATTTGTTACGATTCTCTAATGGAAAGAAGTTCATAGGACGATCATATGAAAATTTTCCTCAATTAAAAAAAGTTTCAATCGAGATTCGAAAAATGAACCTCGACGAAATCCAGAGACGCACCACAATCCCACGAGACTATACACAGAAAGAAAAGCGTTCACGAAAATGGAAACAGACCGTGAACTAGTTTCCGTTTTCATTTTTACCCAAAAACGTGAACTAGTTCCCGATTATGTGATTCAGTTCACGGTGTATTTTTGTTTGTTCTCGAATTCATTACTGCCGTTCACGGATACGGACACGGATTTTTTCCGTGTACACGCTTGATAAGAGGCATGTTTTTTTTCGGCCAATGCAACAAAAACCATTTTCATACGTTTTCATATGCCATGAATCTTGGACCCTTGCTTTGCGGTTCATAGTTCCGATCGTATGAAAATCGTACGGATAATTTCCTGAGTGTAGGGAAAATAAAATTGAATTCGTCTTCAAGCTGAGGTTGTGAAAACTAATCAATTGTCATTATAAAACGGACAACACCAATAAAGAATTGTTTGAGGACAAGAAGTTCTACCGGTTGGAGCTGGAATCGAACTCTCATCTTGTGCTCAACGAACGGGTGATGAACACGAATCACACAAATCGACGAAAATCGACACAATAAAACAACATTAATAAATTATTTCGAGTTATTTTGCAAAACAAGAGGAGATTATGGATAAATGAACTACTACAATGTTAATGGCTTGAGTTATATTAAATATCATTGGTAATACATTGAATGAGCGAATTCAAATATAATGAGATTTCGATATCGTCAAATACCGTATTTTTGAAGAATGGTTTTCTCATTTCTTCCACCACTATTATCAAATTAAGCGCAAAACTATGTAAAGACCTAGTGTCAATGGAGACCTGGTTCCAGCAAGAATTACTCAACATTACTGAAAATTACTGAACATTAATGAGGAACCAGTATTGTTTTTTTTAAAGAATTCCAGTTGTTTCTCAATAACAATATTGAAAGAATATCAACGTAGAAGTAATTTTACTGCAAGTCGGTTAGAAACTTAATCTTTTAGGAATACACAGGTTAAAAATTCTATTTTATTCGTAAGAAATATGAAATTTCAGAAGAAACTGTTCAAGAAGATTGACACAATAGGCTAATTGAAAGAGTCATCGAGACTGAGCATGTCTTCCAAGCAGTTCCTTGGATTTTCATAAAATATCCATGAGAAGTGAAAATTATTTTATCCCAGTGTAATGATGATGTTTACTTTCCCGCTGTCACTTCTATGTCATCTGAATTTTGTTTGCTGCAATGAATGAAGTCGGCTCTTAGTGCGGGTCAAAAATCTGCTGTCACTGTTGTTTTTAGTATCATTCAGTAAGCTTGAAATTCATTAGATGAAATCTGAATATCATCTCTTGTAATGATTTTTAATTATTATTAACTGATTTGGAATCCTAATACAAACATGGAACAACCTGGGCCGTCATCATCGTTCCATAAAAATAAATGCTAGCAATGTTGAACAAGAATAACCTGGACGGGGCTGCCTTTGCCTATTCCGATCCCGACGATTAATTGATTTTCATTGTAGTTTATTGAATTTCATTTCTGACTTTTGAAATTCATATTGAAAAAGAACCTGTTTACACAAATGAATATCAAAAACTTTTGAAAATCGAACGTTCATTTTTCTGATTACCTTTGTTGTCACAAATTATCATTTGATTTTCGAATGGAACTTATAGGAAGTCAGTATTGTTTTGCCTGAAACTTCACGATTATGAACCTAACGTGCATGACTTTTATTAAGATTGCTTCCAACAGATAGTTTTTAATGATCCATTTTCATTTTTATGCTAAACAACAAGCTTAACGACACAATTGCTACAGTTAAAATGCATGTTTCGGTTCGAATAATGCTTACTCATAACTTCAGGTACCCCAACCCTACAAATAACGACAAGTGCATAACAAACAACGATGTAGCCAAACTTGGCAGTTTCAAATTTCCAAACAATGAATCATAGTTGTACAACCGAAGTGCATACCAAAACAATCACACCCCACACTTCGTCAAACATTCCAATCGCGTAACATAAGCAACACCTTTAGCCCAAAAACTAGTACACAATTCGGAACCGTAAAAATCACGACTGAACGCTGGTGCACCTAAGGTTGCATAACTTCCTGTACATGCAACCAGAAAGAAGAAAAGAAACTCGATAAAAGGCACCACTCTTCATCGTTTCAACGAAAGCAATCGCTCACAGGGCGAGGAAAGTGCAGCGCACCAGAAATGTATGACAGCGTATTAAAAGCCTGGGATCACTTGGTCGGTCTTGCTGTACACAAACAGCGTTATTGTGTCTGTTCGATTGTTTGCCCGGATGGCGACCGACGGTTGGAGACCCAACGTGCGTCGAAACAGGTCGGGTTTTGAGTTGGGAAACGTACTCCATCAAATCTTACTAAACGACTCCCCACCAGACACGAGGAAGCAAACGAAAGAAAAACAACGTTTAGCCATTTTTGCCCAGACCAGCACGAAGTCGGCTGTACGTTTGGGGCCACAGTATACAGTAGTCCAAGCAAAATATTTGCACTATCATTAAGTTATGCCGGGCGCGTATCCTACAAAAGTTGAGATTCTCGTCGTACGTGACAGCATGCTATCTGTAGTGTCTTCCTATGCACGATGAGGTGTTCTTTGCGTTTGAGAATGTTCAATACGGTCGTTGAGAATACTTATCAGGCATCAGTACAAGCAAGTTCATTTTGTTAGAATCGATAACGACTAGGCTGGAAGCACTTACCTCTAGCTCAATTTCCAGTTTGTTAATATCATCCGTTGCCGTGTTGAGATTTTCCAGTTCGATCTGCAAATGAATTCGGAAACAGAGAAAAGGTAAAATTAATTGGTTGGCTAATTAAAGTCCATCGGGTGTTCGCCCGAGGATATGCTATAAGTTCGGTCCCTGGACGCCACCGGTCATACAAATGAAGCAGGTCAGGCCTACTTCGACCGTAATCAAATTGTGAATTCATCTGTCATGTTCGCAATGCCGGTGTTTGTGATATGCCTATGTTGCACTATGTTGGGCATAGTTCCAAAATTTAATTAAAATAGCGTCCTTCCGGTCGTGCTCTTCCGAAAGAACCGTCGCTGTGTCGGTTTCGAACATGGGATAATGGAATATCTACTTTCCAGTAGCAGTATCGTCTGTTGCATGGATGGATTATGTATATAGTTTTTTTATACTCCAGAACGTAGGGCACATGACAGATTCTATGAAATGCATTAATTGCCAATTATGGATGGTTGCTAGCCGGAATCAACGTTTAAAGAGAAACACATCAAAATTCTTTGTCACACATTACAACCTCACAAGTCCGGAAGCATAAATCTCAGCAAGAAAGCAGTAAACAACAGCGATCTTGCAATTGACCGAGGGGAAATTGTAGGCTCCAGTTGAAATACATTGTTTCTAAAGCTCGATTCAAAGTGAATCTGGACGCACGGTTTAATACACCACCGCGACCCTGGTGATTGGAACAAAAAACGTTTGACAGGCATTTGTTGATGTTTCATTGACGAAGAAATTGGTGAAAAGTTTTTAAGGGAAATTACGGAGCATGGAACTTGAGAAAAGAAAATTAATTTTGCACAAATATCTAGAGAATCCTTCGTGGTCTGCCTAAAAATTAGCAGAAGTGTTAAAATTCCAAAAGTCAACGGTGTGTCTTGTAATCAAACGTAACAAGGATACTCTGAATGTGGACAGAACACAGAACATCTATCATATCACTAGCGAAAAAGAGCTGAGGAGAAAAGTGTTAAGGTACGTGAACGGCACCCCAGGTGTCTCCATACGTGATTTGGCAAAGAAATACGATGCCAACGAAAGAAATACAGTTTCCACCGTGCCTAAAATCCTTTCAAGAAATAAGTCTTTTTGTGCCAGTAAACATCCGAATCGCTGAAAAAAAAATTTAGTGGCCAAAACGCGAACACGATACTATGTATACGAACGAGTTTAGACAAAATGTTATGGCTGTATTTTAATGGATGACGAAACATATGTCAAAATGGATTATAAACAAACCCCGAACGAAAATTTTACCTGGCAACTGATTGTGGGGATGTCCCTTCTAGGTATAAAATGGTTTTTGCAGATAAGTTTGCTCGGAAACTAATGTTTTGGCAAGGAATCTGCTGTTGTGACCTTAAAACCAAGGTTTTCATCACATCTCATACAATGACATCAACGGTTACAGGGGTTACTAGAATGGTAAGAGGTTACTAGAATGGTATGCTGCAAACAATGTTAATTTCGTCGCCAAAGAGATTAATCCTCCGAATTGTCCTGAGTTCAGACCGATCGAAAAATATTTGGCAATTGTCAAGCGAAAACTTCGAGGATGCGGTAAAGACGTGACAAATGCACAACAAATGTGTTTAAAGGGGAATAAGTTCGCCGGTACAGTGTCACCAGCGACTGTGTAGATCATGATGGCATCGATCACCGTTCGTTTGAAACGGTAAAATGTAATAACTTCCCTAGCAGCACACCTGTTGCAAATCAGTTGAAATTACTTGAATGCAACTCAATTAAGTCACAATCAAGTAATTGCATCCAATTATGTCAGTTTGGTGTTGCTTGGGTTGTTATATATCGTTTGCTGAACAAATATTCTTTTGTTTGACGTTTGGATCAACCGTGTATGTTGTTTAATTCTTGAGTTATGATCACTTGAACGCGTCCAAAATTACTTTTAGCTGTGCAACCAATTTTGGATTCTGAGCCGTTTCACCTTAAGGCTTATGTTTTAAAAGGTGGGCAGAATGTTGTCACGTGTCATTACCAGAACTCTGCACGAACCACGAACTTTCGACCAGAGGTGAGGAGAGGAAGAAATTGTACCAAAAATGGGTGTCAAACGGTGAGAAAACAGACAGTAGTACAGAATCGAAACCTTTAAACCTTTTAAATGAGTCTCACATTTTACTAACAATATATGAACCAACACTGGCGTCTGCCGTTGGACTCGATACGTAATCTTAGCTCGAATGTTTAACTAATCGATTGAGCTTACAAAACTCGTTTAATTTCGCGAAATTCACAGAACCTGAAAAAGAAACCAAAATGGTCCAAATTTTCAACATGGACATGAAATTTAATTCTGAATAAAGGACATTCATAAACCACGTAGACTTTTCTAGGTGGGGGACCAAAGTCAACGCTCCATATTTTTTTTAATGTTTGAAGAAAAGTGAAGGAAGGGGTGGGGTCTAAGATTTTCACAAATTTGTCTACGTGGTTTAGAAACAGGCCCTAAAGTGGTTGAAAAATTTTGTTTCATTCGAACAGGTTTTTTACTTCCCTTGAATTATTTCAGGAATATATTATTTTCAATCATTATGAAATGCTTTAAAACTAGCTACTATTAATAAACTTCCTATTCTGTAACTCATTATATTAAAGGGTGTCCACGATGAAATTGCCACACTATGAAACTGCTCTAACTTTTTAACCGTTGGGTAGAATTTAATAAAAATTTGGGTGGATTTAGTTCATAGTGCATTATTTACATCCTGCAAGTTTTAAAGTCCTGTGATTAAAACTCGCGGAAATGGAGTCGAAAGAACAGCTCGTGCGTGATAAAATCTTGCGCATTCATCACGAGAACAAGGATCTCTCGCATCGTTCCATCGCTAAAACGTTGGGAATCGCGAATTCCACGGTGTCGCGAGTGATTAAGCGGTTCGAGGAACGGTTGACCACCGATCGGAAGCCCAGAAGTGAAGGAAAAAGTATTCCATACAACACCAAAAATCACAACCGCGTAGTTGGGGCCTTCAACTGAAATCCGAACGCCTCCGTTCGGGATGTGGCTAATAAGCTGCACCTAAGCCGAAGTTTTGTCCAGAAGGCCAAAACTAAGGCTGGGCTTCGAACGCTCAAGGTACAAAAGGCCCCTAATCGCGACGAGAAGCAGAACAAGTCCGCCAAAACCCGTGCCAGGAAGTTGTACCTCAACATGCTGTGAACATATGTGAAGGCCGACTTCAAACAGACCCCCGGCAACCTGTTTTTCACGGCCAAGGATAAGTTCAGCGTTCCGGAGCATGTCCGCACTCAGAAGATGTCCAAATTTGCGAAGAAATTCCTGGTTTGGCTAGTCATCTGCACGTGCGGGAAGCGGAGTGCACCTTTCGTGACCCAGGACACGATGAACGGACAGGTGTACATAAAAGAGTGCCTCCAGAAGCGGCTGCTTCCTCTCCTGAAGGCCCACAACGTCCCAACAATCTTCTGGCCGGATTTGGCCTCATGCCACTACTCCAAGGACGTGCTGAAGTGGTATGCGGACAATAAGGTCAATTTCGTGCCGAAAATGTTCAATCCTCCAACACTCCGGAGCTCCACCCCATCGAGAAGTACTGGGCGATTATGAAGCAGCACTTTCTTAAACGACCTAAGGTAGTGAAGACAGTCGAGTTACTGAAGAAAGTATGGGTTTACATGCAAAAACGGTTGATTCACAGGTTGTGCAGAATCTTATGGCCGGGGTTAAGGCCAAGGTGCGGGCATTTGCGTATGGACTGTAAATAAAATACGAGTAAAATGGTAAAATGAAGTTTAATAGTTATTACTCAATCCCTGAAAATTTGATGGCAATCGGATGAAAACTCGAATTTTGCGAATCAATTTTGTGTGTGGCAATTTCATCGTGGACACCCTTTAATTGTAAAATCTACAATTGAACAGGCGAATTTTAGGTTTTTACGTTAAATTTGAAAACATCGCCATTTTCGTATCCTACGAGCGCTAGTACTTCGGTCAGCGATGATAGAAAACCAGCCACATGCAGTTAACAGGGGTCATGGCTACGTTTATTTTAAATGTATAAATGTTTGTTTTGTGTAAACATTTTGTTAAACATTATTTTCAAAACGCCAGTAGGCTCCATCACCGCTAAGACACAGACTACGTCGCTTTACACTGTGCGATGCTGACCACTTCTGTGCGAACTCTCGAGTTTACCAACGTAGCTTTATACCTAAGTATGAACACTGGTCAGCTTCCGTTTGCTCCCTTGTACCACTGAGCTATTCGACGTCATGCGGGATAATTCCGATATAGCCATGGAGGCCTTCTTGCAGGCCTAATCGACGTGGCTGATAAAGGACAGCTTATCGTTGATCATAACCTCCAAGTACTTCAGGAATTGCTTTGACGTGATGGTGCAGTTACCTGTACTAATCGTCGCCCTTTGCTCCGATTTTCTGTTATTGACCACAACAACCTCCGTTTTATGATGGGCGAACTCCAGTTTTCTAGAGCGCATCCATATCTCCACTATGTCGAGGGACCGTGTGGCCTTCAACTCCACATCTTCTATGGACTCTCCATAAACGTCCAGGGCTATGTCGTCCGCGAAACCGACAACCTTTACCCCATGAGGGTACTTTAATGGCCATACATCGTGTTCCAGGATTGAACCTTGCGGTGACTTGAACACTTTCCTGACCCTCTTCTTTGTTGTATACCAGTACCCAATTCTTGAAGTACTTTCCCTGTATTCTGTACAGGTACCCAGGAACCCAGAGGCGTTGGAGCGAATTGGAAAGAGCCTCCCAACTGCCGCTATTAAACGCATTTTTTACATCAAAGGTGAACACTGCGTAGTAGCGAATTCACCGATAACGGAAAATATGGCATTCACCGTTTTCTTCTCCTGGCGGTAGGCAGGCTGATTGTTAGACAGACCGTCTGTACCCTCCGTGTACTTCGAGTACATGCCGAGGATTACCCTTTCTAACATCGTACCTGTCGTATCCAACAAGCATATTGGCCGGTATGCCGATGGATCGCCCGGTGGCTTTCCTGTCTTTGGCAGCAATACTAGGTTCCGGCGCTCCCAGGCGTCTGAGAAGACGCTCTCGTACAGACATCGTTGCATTACCACCCTAAACTTTAAATCTCACCTAACGTACTGGTTACTCTGTGTGAAGATCGGCTCTGCTCAATCGAGCTATTTTACTCATATTTCGGGCGTACCTCAAGGCAGCAACTTGGGACCACTACTGTTCTCAATTTACAGTTCAACGAGGTTGGACTGTAACTTCCACCTAACTGTAGGTCGTTCTATGCAGATGATGTGAAAATTTATGTGGTTGTGCGATGCTTCGCTGATTGCTTACGAATACAGTACTTGATCAGTAGCTTTGAAGAGTGGTGTTCTAGGAATTTCCTCGCTCTGAGTGTTAACAAATGCTTCATTATCACATTCCATCGAAAATTGAACCCAATTGCAATTGATTACATAATAAACAATCAATCTCTGCAGAAAGTTAATACTGTTAGAGACCTTGGAAGCACGTTTGACTCCAGTTTGACATTTAGACAACACTACACGGATATGATTACCAAAGCCAACAGACAGCTCGGTTTCATGTTTAAGATCTCCGACGAGTTTCGTGATCCCACCTGTCTGAAAGCATGGAACTGCTCTCTTGTGCGTTCTATCCTGGAATTAGAAGCTTTGGTATGGTGGATTGAAGCAGCCCAAAGAAAATTTGTTCGGCAAATGCTCTCCGTCATTTGCCGTGGAATGATCCTTTCAACCTTCCAGCGTACCAGGATCGTTGCTCACTCTTGGAAATTGAAACATTGGAGCATAGGCGTACAGTCATGCAGGCAGATTTCGCAGCAAAAGTGCTACTAGAAGAAACCGACTCTCCAGGAATTCTGGCCGAACTCTTCATCTACACTCCTGAACGAGTTCTGCGTACAATAAATTTTACAATAGTAAACACTCATCTTATTTCCTTTCAAAACTAAGGGAACACATGAGTGTGCTGGTCGAAAGATCATATTTGATCACCTTTGGGTATGGGTCCCTTCACATTGCTCAATCCCAGGCAATGAGAAAGCGGACTCGCTCGCAAAGGTGGGCGCCCAGGAAGGCGATTTGTATGATAGACAAATTTCACACGATGAATTTGACCATCTGAGTACCCTTTCGAGTTGGCAAACCGATTGGGACGCGGGAAATCTAGGACGGCTGTTACATTCCATTATTTCTATTGTTTCATCGAGGGCGCGGTTTAAGGACCTGTACGTTAGCCGTGATTTCATCCGTGTGATGAGTAGAGTTATGTCCAACCATTACCAGTTAGACGCACTCCTCTATCGAATTAACCTCGTGAACAGCAATCTTTGCCGGTGTGGAAACGGTTATGATGACCATTACCATTACCATTGACCATTACCATTTTCTATCATTACTTGTTGTTACATTAAAATGATTTTATAATTTTTATCTAATAGGTTATATATACTTTTTAATTTTCATTCGTCCTTTCCTCTCCTCTTATGATTTAGAAGTACCTAGTGACTTGCATGCAAGAAGCAGCAACGGAAACTGCGGAAGGCTTTTGCATTTAACCCAGCAGCAATAATTATTAAGTCAACAGAAATAAAAGTGGATTGCTGTTATAAAATCAACATAAAACAGCAAATAGTGAGCATGGCAACAGTGAATTGAAATGTATAAATGTTAGTTCTGTAAAATTTCAATAGATTTAACAAACGTTTTCAGGATACCTCAAATCACTTTTTTGGTGAATTGCTGCTATCGCTGAAAACGAACGAAAACGTGCCTAAGCGCGAACCACCGAACTCTACACTTTAACACTTGACAACATTTCTTGAATTTCAGGATCAATCGAATGAAGATAATATATAATAAATACGAATGCTTGTAGTATTTTTCATTTATATAAATATATACACTATTATATAAATGTTTCATGGGAATAGGAGGGACCATCAGGGCACCCGATTGAAGCACTCTGGATGGGGAGAGTGGGAATGCCAACTCCCCATTGCTAACAGTTTGTGAACAGTGGGCGGGCTCTTCTCTCCGCCCATTGGGGCATCCTCATGTTAGATACCTTGCTCTTTTGACCAATTGTTCAATCATGTTGATGGAAGGAGATTATTTATATCCCTGTGGATACGTATAAGTGATGTTGCCTTTCGATCCACCCAAACCCTTTTTGGCCCTTCATACAATGGCATGATTAGGATAATCAGTGGTTATTAAAGCTTTGTCAAGTCTAACAGCGAGGAGAGACCATTGCTGTCGGACTTTGTTTCCTTTGGGTGGTAGTACATATCATACATCATACTAATACTGGAGAAGGAGAGGGACCTTCTGGGCACCCGATTGAAGCAGACTGGATGGAGATATCCTTCTCATGTTGGATAGATTCATTAAATACATCACTTTTTTGACCACTTTTATTCGAAAGGAGATCCTTCAAATCCCTGTTGATACGTGTAAGTTATGTTGCCACAAAACCCGTTTTTGCCCTTCATACAATGGTATGATGAGGACAATCACTGGTTATTAGAACATGATCAAGTCAAACAGCGAGGAGAACTTGTTGCTGTCGGATTTAGTTTCTGTGCTACAATTAGTGGTAGTTCTTGTCATCATCATAGCACTGTGAGAATAGAAACAGAAATTTTATAAAAGAAGATGATTGTATTTAACTTCAACGAGTATTACAGATTTTTGAAAGTCATAACTCCACAAAAAAATCAAATAATTGTGAACGTGTGAATACTATGGAAATCCTATAGAACGCAGTACATTTCACTTAGCTTACTTCGTAGCAAATATAGTAACAAAATGTCATATTAACGAGAAAGTATTCGACTTCATCTCATTTGCACATACACAAAACTATCACATCTCAACCCAATGCATAATGGAAAACAATCTAGAAGCACGAACACACACAGGAAGCTTATTTAGATGCACTCGTGATGATGGTTGCATTATTTGCTGTGGGAATTTATCTAAATATTGACATACACGAAAATATGAAATGCATCAACAACACCTCACCATGATGGATGAAGCATGCAGCAAAAGTAATTATTCAATTGTTCTCAACCATGATCATCACTTCATATTTCATCTCCACACAAAATAATTGCAGAAACGCAGAAAGTGCAGTGGTACTAACCCGATGAAATTCTCCTCCCATGCTGCGGGATTTTTCCAGCAAGCAATCCTTCTTCCATGCCAACAGCAGCATCTTATAGTTCACATAAGGAGCCCTTGGGACTGCATTGTTCGGAATTCGTACGGTTCCGTTATTCAGCTTGTACCACTGTTCGCACACGAATATGAACTCCTTAATCAGTTGAGCCTGCGCCACATCAGTCAGCGTCATACTCGACCCAAAAAAATACCCAAAATAGTTTTGGATTCTCCACTCGTCCACTCGCGCAAAATGACGCAGTCAGAAAATTCACAAACAACGAATGAGTTTTGAAGAGCTTCACCATTGAAGAGAACCGAACCGTCACAACAAACATCCGTTCAAAAGAGCTCGCGGCACCCAAGTCGCAGGTTTTCCAATTCCAGCGCTACTCAGACGCCCGAAAGATAATCAACACAGTCCTTGCGATAGGAAGCATTCATTATTATCACCATCGAAAGCAGAGCACACGGAGAGCTCGGCGCTGTTATGAATCATAGACTGAAGCTCGCGGAAAAATACCGGCGCTGATAAGATAACCAGCGAGGTAAAAAATGCTACGAACAGCTGCCAGCAAAATATCACCTATCTACCAACAGGGACTTGAACAAGGTAAGGAAAAAAGGCTGATACTTTTGCATTCGGTGCAAAAGTGATGGCAAAAAATGACAACAATTCGGGTGCTCGAAACTGGATTAAGGTTGCACTTTTTATCGAAAGGTTTAGCGGGCTTTCACGTGCGTCACAAGGGGTGATGAATCACCGGCCTAGATGTTTACACATAGCAACCTAAGTTTGCTGTTTCTGGAATGCTCACGTGACCCCGGCTGTTGTTTTAAAAAAAAGGTGCCTCTCTGGGCTGATTGAGAAATTTCAATTTAGTCATGCAACAGTTAGTCACCTTAAATTGCTTAGAGTGTTAGTAGAAAGAGTAAACTTTTAGTATCTCTCAGAAAAGATTCTCAGAACCTCTGAAACAAAAAGTTCTGAACTTCTATGGTAGACTTCTCAAAACTTTTGGAATATGCTCCTCCGATCTTATTGCTGAGCTGGCAGCAATCGATTTCGCATTGGGGATGATTTCCAACATGCCCATAGACCATTATTTCATCTTCTCGGATAGTCTCAGTTTTCATGAGGCCTTACTTTCTTTCAAAAATATAAGAGCAGATGTGTACGTGGGTCGAAAGATCATTTAGGATTACTTTTGTATGCGTCCCCTCGCATTGCTCAATTCCAGACAAGGGAACGTCCAATCATTACGTCACGCATAAATTGACTTTTTATAAACCCCCCTCCCCCCCCTTGTCACGTTTTTTGTATGGACCTTCAATTTTTTTTGTATGGATCGTCACGTTTTCCCAAACCCCCCCCCCCCTCCCCCCTTACTCCGTGACATAATTAATGGACCTTCCCCAATGAGATGGCGGACTCACCCAAAATAAAAAAGCAAGATTGTAATGCAATTTCGCATGATTTGGTTTCATTTCTCGTAATGGATCGCAACTTGGAGAAAGAAAGCAACATTGGTCGTGGGCAAAAAAGCAACACATCAATTCGATTCGAAAAAATCAATGTGTGCGTGATGTTGTACAGTTGATTAGTAGTAGTAAATTCAATGGCGCACAAAAAAAAAAGATTTCCATCCGCTACCGAGAGTCGAACCGCGACCGTCAGCATGACGGCTCTTCATTGTAACCATCCAGTCACCACAACAAGTTGAGGTGAAGGGAATAAAAGTCCTACAGTTTCTTCGGTTTTTGAGGCACTCAACGTTACAACAATGAAGCAAATGTCGGTCGCACACACTTACATGGCTTCCTTTATTTCATAAACCGCATGGTGACTTGATGAGAGGGCGATAGGAGTGTTAAGACGAGTGCAGATAAAAATAGAACACTTGACAGCGGAATAGCAACAGTGGAATATGGCGTAGCGGCGTTCTGTGCCATTGTCTCACCCATATTGAGAAGTTGTTGACGGTTGAACAAAAACCCAACGGTTGCTGCGATTGTCGAGGCACTAGGCACACAGCGATAACCACTTGCACACACTTGCATGGCTTTGTTCATACCATAAAAAGCTTTGTGGAACATGATGGGCAAATTTGCCTTTTCAGAATCATGCGGATTTCTCAAGATATGATTGCAAAAACTGCAAAATTGCAATTTTGCATTTTTTGCTACAATTTCAATTTTTGGGTGTACAGGGGCCGAGGATTCCGTTGATGCCGCAACCATGAGCAGCTCCATCCAGCTACCAGCTACCATCTTGAGTAATGTGACCCAAAGACTATTTTCAAAATTAGAATAAGTACATAGCAAGAACTGGCAGTGCGATAATTTAAATTGGAAGACCAAAAATAAATTAATTACAGGGTGCGGCAGAAAATAATTCAAACTTGAGTATTGGGTTAATTCTTGTAGCTAGTGACTAATTTCTGTCGAAAGTGTATTTGTTTTTGTTTACTTTCAAGTGCTGCATCCAAACATTCTATTTGTTTTATTGCAAATTCGTCAAAATGTTCGCGAAAGAAGTGATCACCATTTTGTTGCTTGCCCAGAAGAAGCCGAAAAAGATTGCCAAGGTTGTAGGATGCCATTTGGCAACAGTTTACCGCATAAAAATGTCCCTGCAGGATGGTCCTAAGCACCGGAAGCCGGGAAGCGGCCTTCCGCGCTTTGCACGCACGCCGAACGTGATCAAATCGGTTCGTGCAAAAATTGCTCGCAACCCGGTGCGTTCCATAAGAAAACTTGCAAAGGAAGACAATATTTCGGAGAAATCCATGCGAAGAATCATCAAAGAAGACCTGCATGCATCATCCAGAGCCAGAGTGAAACGCCACTTGATTACGGACCGGGTCAAAGAACTACGAGTGACTCGTTCCTAAAGATTGCTTTCCTTGTTGAAAAAGGAAAAAATGATAATCCTGTTCTCCGACGAAATGCTTTTCAGCATCGATGCTGTAGCCAACAGCCGCACGGACCGGTTCATTTCACCGCAGAAAATGGAGAACCTTCCGGAAAAAGTGAAATTGCAATTTCAAACCAAACATCCGGCTGGTGTCATGATGTTTGGCTTGGTGGCGTCCAACGGTTTGAAAATGCCGCCTGTTTTCATCGATGCTGGAGTTAAAATCAATACCGAGGTGTATATGGGTATTTTAAAGGACCAAGTGCTTCCCTTTCGTTGTCCTACAGCAGGATGGAGCGCCGTGTCACACGTTCAATCCCAACCCAACAATGGTTGAACGATAACATGAAGTTTTGGCCGAAGGATTTGTGGCCCCCTAGCAGTCCAGATCTTAATCCGTTGGATTATTCGGTTTGGGCATATGTTGAAGCACGAGCCTGCAAAACACCACATCCTAGTGTGAAAACCCTGAAGTCAAGAACACGTACATGGCAGTCAATGTCGAAGGACTACGGCCGAAAGGCATGCTCTGGCTTCCGGAGTCGGCTTGAGGATGTTATTAATAAAAATGGAGGACACATTGACACATAACTGCACTCGATGTTGATATTATTGCTTGAATTAGTTGAAAATGAGATTTGAAAGAAATAGAACAAATTTTCGCAATATTTTCTGCCGCACCCTGTAATTATTCTCGAGCCAGTGACTCGGCACTTTACTTGTACTTACGTGAAATATTAAATCATTGTTAATAACAATATTGAATATCGGCTTCGTAAAGTGTTACACACACCTGAGCCTAAGAAATAAACAAATTTATAAAAGAAAAATAAATCAAAACTTTTGGAGGAAGTTTTTTAACACTTAAGAAATATGTACCTCAGTACATCTTGCGAAACTTTAGATCTTTCATCTTGCGAAACTTCAGAACTTTAGAATTTCTGAAGAAAATGTATCAAAACTGCTTTTCTGAAAACATCAGAAAAAAACCCTCAGAATTCTGGAGAAAATATCAACGAAAATACTTCTGGAGAAAATTCTAAAGGACTTTTGAATTACCCCGGACCAATGCTGTCTCTCTAATTGGGTCGTAGCTGAGGGCATCATTCGGGGAGCTTGATATGCCATAGAATTCCCGGGGTCCTTGGTACTGGGGGCAATTGTATATAAAGTGCTCCACCGAATGGTGTTCGTTGCAGGTGGAACAGTTTATACGGAATGGCTCGTTTCCGGCCATATTGTGAGATGCCCTGGTGTGTCCAGAGCGAAGGCGGGAAAATACCACCTGTTGTGGGTGGTTTGGTTGATCTTTACCCCGGTGAAGGGAGCGTTTGATTTTTCGGATGAAGAGCTCTCGGTTCTGGGTGTAGTCATTAGTCCAGGCGGCCCATAAGATTCCGGTGAGCTATTTTTGTGCATCATCTCCAGGGATGGTTTTACCGTATAAATTGATTTTTTTTCCAATTGAGGCCAACTGATCGGCCTTAATGTTTCCTGGGATACCGCAGTGGCCAAGTATCCAGCCGATTATTGTTTCAGGAAAGGCTAGTAGTGTGATTGCCTGGAAATAAAGGTGTGACGGCGTTTCTGAGCTGCGGCCAGTGACTACACTGGCTGAGTCCGTAAAAACAACAATTGGTCGGTCGGATGGAGTGGTGACGGTGATTGATATGGCTAGTGCTTCGGCTGAGAAGATGCTGAATTGATTGGGGAGCCTATAGAACCGGGTAGAATCTTCGCCAGTTATTCCGATGCCGACCCCGTCGTTTCCAACGGAGCCGTTTTTGTATCGGATGCAATGGTTGGAGTATTGCCGTCACCTGTCCCGAAGTTGGGTTGGCTCCGGCCCTGAAAGCTTTTTGGAATGTGTTGTCAACGGTTATTCCTACCCGGTTCTAATCTTTGGCTCAACGCTAATAGATTGGCGACTTTGGTGAGGAGTTGGTTGGCCTCCTCAAGGAGGTAGACTCCTACACTTAAGCCGGCTCTCTTCTCGAGCAAACCGATGGTGCGCTTTCCTAGGGTGGTCGCGATGTAGTACCGGAAAGGGACGACGCCCGCTTCGATGCCAGATGTTGAAGGGAGAAAGCCGGAAGTGATCCGGATGGCGGAATTGCAAGTAACCAGTTTCTCCCACAATAGTCGCCTGGCGAAGCAGGTGATTTCGAGGCCGTAGGTGATTCGGCTGTTGATTATATCGGCGGCACCCTGGAGCCTGGTTGTGGACAAGAGATGTTGATCCTAACCCACAACAGCATCAGAAACGAACGATGTATCGACGGTACTGGTGGAACGAGTTGACGCAGTAATGAACACACGTCTTCCACGAGTTTTCGTGCCTCAACGTGCTTTATACAGAAAAGTCATTTCCAACCAGTTGCACATTATAAAAGCGATCATCGAGCCATGTCTTCATCAATACAATAACAGCATACTCCCGTTAGCAGCCTGAAAAGAACGAAGCAATCTTAGTTCGTGAGCCTTAAACATTTTGATAATACGTTCGCATAGGTTTTTCACCTTCCACAATGTTAACTGGAACAGTTTGAGTAGTAGTAAAATGTTGAGAACTGTATACAACACCGCTAGAATTCCAAAAAGCATCAAAGCCCTAAACAAAGGGCACATAATATACTACACCGAATGAACATGAACCGTTTCACTTGCCTAGCAATGTGTGTGTGTTGTTCCAGTTGGTCTCCACTTTTATTTTTTCCCATTTCTTGATTCCTATCCTAAGAGAACAGGCAGACACTCCAACAGAATGGTTCTGGTCCTATGAATTGTTGGGATGATCCGCGTCTTGCTAACATTTCGGCTTTTTTATTCCCTGGAATTCCGCAGTGGCCGAGAACCGAATATATGTTCACTTGGTTTCGGCAGGTCAATTTTTGAGGTGACATAGCACATTCCCATACAAGATTAGAATTAAATGTTGCTGATTTTAGAGCAATCAGTGCTGCTAGACTATCAGACATAATACAGATAATGTCTATAGTTTCTACGCAAGCATATTACAGAACATTCAAGAATTGCTTTAATTTTTGTTTAAAAAAAAAGGCTTGCCATTTACCCATAGATATTGAGGCATCTAATCCTGGCCCAGTTACCCCTGCTCCCACAAGATTGCCTCATCTTGAACCGTCTGTATAGAAGACGATTGATCCTGGACGATTATTTGGCCCTCCATTTTCCCACAAATCACGACCAGGGTTTGTCACATGGTATATGCGACAGAAGTGATATTTTTTCTCCATCCAGTCTTCATTTTTTATTACATGAGGATCAATATCAATCATTTTTAAGATTCTCAGATGTCCGATAAGATCACCTTCTATAATCTCGGTGTGCTGCTCATTCGCCCGTTATTGAGAGAGCAGCCAGTCTTTGTAGCCTTCCCAGTTAATTTTTCTTTGGTTTTTTAATGGCCACCAAACCATGCATAGGTTATTCAGTGTCTTACAATCGTTAAATAAATCCAGTGGATCATTTGTGGTTTTAATCCCCATTTCAGCATTTGGTCTTATCCAAAAACTTTTGTTGCCTTACTAACAACTTGCTCTAGATGTGGATTCCAATTTAGTTTGCTTCCAAGAGTTACGCCCAGATACTTGACTGTGTGTGAAAGTTTTAAAGGAGTTTATTTTTCCGCTGCTCAGGACAAAAACCACTATGACCAGTAATTTGATCTATTGTAGTATATCCCGTATCCTTTGTTTAGTGCATCAGTGCATGACGAGTAACCTCATTACTATCGAGAAATGATGAAGCATTCGGTGTTGTTACAGTTGTCATTGTTTGTTTTGTTGGCAATTAATCAATTTTTATTCAAAGTTTCCGCTATTAAAACCCTTTGTGAGTGACAGCACTCTTCAAAGGCGCGCCCTCTATCAGTCAAAACCAGATTCATTGCAAAGAAAACAAACTATGACTCCGATACTGACCATGCATCAGAACCCTAGTCATAACCAATTCAAACTATATGTAGAACATCAAATAGACAATGAGAATTCACATAAATGAAGACTAATCATGTTTTAGTTATTCTAAGCTCATCCTCGCACAATCGCAAAACGAGTATTGTCACTTTTCATAAGACATAAAATGTAATAAGGACTAAGATATGTTCCTTTGACTACAAAAAAAAACAGATATGTTCCCTAGTTTGAATTAATTCGGACTAGGGATCGGTGGTAGATGTGATACACCGTAACGCACCACGAAAAGGTGACCTGCCAGCGTTACGGGTTAGCTTCTAGGGTTCTAAATGTGTTCCTTTCAGTTTTATTTCTTTGATAGAAAATATCCAGTTTCAATAGTAGTTTTCAACGGGTTTATAGTTAACCCTTCTTTAGCACGCCACGATGAAACATAATTTAAAGCATCATGTATTCTCTCTGAAATGATATGGTCATATTTTCCTTGCACTATTATGACTATATCATCTGCGAAGTCAATAATCTCGAAGCCCTGGGCTTCTAGATGTTTTAGAAGTTCGTCAACTATTAAAGACCATAATAAGGGCGAGAGAACACCTCCTTGAGGACACCCTTTTGCAGCTCTAATTGTTATGGATGAGCTTCCAAGTTTTGTTGAAATTTCTCTTTTAGAAAGCCTCTCATTAATCCAATTAGCAATGCTTTCATCAACCCCACGGTTTATCATAGCGTTCTCATTGAGTTAAAAGATGCATTATCTAATGCTCTTCAATATCAATAAACGCCGCTAGTGAAATTTCTTTTGCATCCAAATATTTTTCTAGTTTTGTGACAAGCGTGTGGAGAGCTGTTACTGTTGATTTATCAGTTTGATAAGCGAACTGATACTTATTGAAAGGAACTGTTTTCAAGTACGATGATTTTAGGTGCTCTTCAATTATTTTTTCCATTATTTTTAGTATAATAGATGATAAACTTATCGGTCTGAAGGATTTTGCTGACATTTTATCCTTCTTATTAGCCTTTGGAATAAATGAAACCTTCACTTGACGCCAAGTTTTCGGAATATAATTCAATGTTAAACTTGCACTCAACAAGTCTTTGAGAACAGATGTCAAAGTTTTCTTACCTTTCTGAAGTAGTACTGGAAAAACTCCATCTCTACCTGGTTGCTTGAAAGGTTCAAAAGAATCTATCGCCCATTCGACTCGTTTTTCTGTAAAAATAGTATTGACCAGATTTTGCGCATTTGCCCTGGCACTCTCTAATTCAGTTGATTGATTAGTTGTATTTTGAACTCTCATGCTGGTTTTGCGAGAGTCAGTTTACGCCGCACGTAACTCTTGGCCATCATTTATATCGGAAATTGAAAATGGAAAGTGTGTTTTCATCATTATTTCTAATGATTCTTCCACAGAACTAGTAAAAAGTGCCTTTCTGAGTATTTTGTAAATTTACTAAAACATTCGGTTGCTCAATATTTTTGTAAGAAATTGCTTAAGATCTGTCTATGACGCGGCTGGGTAGCTCAGTGGTTAACCGTTCTATTTACCTAGCCGATGGTCGGGAGTTCAATCTCAGGCCCGTCCGCTCCCTTGCAATTTGTCACTTGCCTCTTTCTATCACCACTAGATTTAAAATAAAAAAGCAGTCTTACTGCGCTCTCTTTCATTGATCGCTTCACTTACCACAGGGCATCCATGATCTAAAAATAAACCTGCCTCACTAACACAACTATCCTTCCCTTGGCAATGTAGAGATGCAGTGGTGCTCACGGTCTCTAATAACAACGATTGTCAAACTAATCATCCTTCTTCCCCCCTCCCCAAAAGACCGTGAGGACGTGGTACTGATCTATAAATAGAATTAGTGAACTTGTACATTGAATCTGTAAAAGCTACTCCCAAGCTCCACCTATGTGGTTCCCTGTGCAATTACACTAGTTCTGATCAGTAAAAGAGTAGCAACTACTATATTGCCACGGTCTTTTTAAAAAAAAATTGCTTAGAATCTGTCTAAATTCTTTCCCTAGTTCTTTTTGTGATATTTTCAACCATTCAAAGGTTTTTTTTTCAATCGAATTCCGTAACATTTTCTAGGAAACCCTTTCGAATCTTATTACAAGGTTTCCTTCATTCTTTTAATAGTTCCTTAGGACATCTATCATATTTCCTATACTTCTCTTATAATTTTTACTGACTTCTTGGTGTTTTTTTCCCATTCTTGATTTAGATTAAAAATCAATGTCTAAAGAGTTCAGCTCACTTTTGTTTGAAATATGAGCAAACAAAGTGTCCAACGTTTGTTTTGATTCCATGACAGACGTTAACGCTGGCGCCCGCAGAAAACTACTCGTCTCACAATATCAACCAATATTCAGTTCACCAGTGCTAATAAGCTGTAATGTATGATCATGCGTGTATTTTCGGTTCGTGACGTAACATACCGTCGCGTCGTGCCAAGCTACACCGCATCATACACCAGTAGATGATGGATTCGTGCGCTTTATTTTGGTAAACACGATCGCTCATATCCCAAGGAGAATTCCACCGACAAACCATTTGAACAGCCTCGACTTTTTGTGTCGGCTTCTTCAGTAATTTCTGCATCCATCAATGGGGCCAAACAATGTCTCCGTCACGCAGACTGCGTGCGTGTATGTGAATATTTAAATACTCAACACTTATATCTTGCTTTTTGCTTGACCACAATCTGTTAACGCTGGTTGGGGTTGGGAATCACATTTTCCGCGAACATCAGCTGACCAAATCCACCAGCAAAACAGCAAACGTCTTTATGTCATGAATTGGCGATGGTGGCCGTTCATCAGACAAAGGAAATCGTCCGTCTATGGAGTGCAATATGAATGCCATGCCGCCAAATAAGAAAGAGTGACAGCAGCGGCTACGCCTGTCGTAACATCATCTGCGATATCGTTGCGGTCACTCCTCGTTGGAATACTGTGTGTACACAAGGTCATTTGCGGCAAATGAATTTCAATTTGAATTCAAACGTGTCAACCGATAGATGTACAATCGATAAATTATTTATTTAAAAATGAAACAAAATGATTGATCTATAGTACCAAACTTTCTCGATTTGATTCAGCAAATGTTATTCACAAATAATGGCTCTATCCTAAAGCAGAGAAATCTCTGATCAGTTAATATTTACAATCATAAAACTCGCAAATACCAGTGAAGATGACTCTGCGGAACATCTGCCGAAACTTCCTTCAACAGAGCAGCACAAGGCACGGCAGAAAAGCTTACAGCTCAAAACAATCCATTTCCTACCGACTCACAAACTCACGAATCAACCAAGGAAAGCATTCCAGAGTTTGACCCCTTTGACCAAACAAAAAATGAAAACATAAAGCAAA
>JASCZW010013176.1:0-26391 GCA_034211315.2 Aedes japonicus
TCATCAAGCTGAAATATCAGATGGGGCTGGTAAATCAACTAAAGCATTATTAGCAATTTTTAATAGAGGATGAGTTGTTCAGAAAAATTTAGACATAAATTTTTTTATGCATAATAACCCATAATGTTTTTTTTTTCTAATTTTTACTGTTACTAATACAGTTATAAATAAATAATAATTTAATAATTAAGTAATTAAATTTGTTGGAAAATTGTTTTTATTTTCTTTTATTATATAGAATATTTAGGTGTTAAGGAATTTATGAAAAATGTTTTTATTTTGTTATTATTAACAAAAGATTTATCTATAAAAACAGAGAAATTAATAAAAAAAAAGATTTATATAATAATAGTTGCAAATGATAATTTTATAGATACTGAAAATTTGTCATTTAAAAAAAAAGAAGTTATATAAATAAATAGCACAATTATCCCTTCTATAAAAAAAAGAGTAAAATACATAAGAAAATCAAAATGTTTTAACATATATTCTTGTTAGGAAAGAAGTTAATAATGTTTGAATAAGATGTATAAGCCCTATAGCTAAAGTTTTATTTGAATAAAAATGAATCTAGTAATTAAAGATCCTTTTATAATGAATACTATAATATCAACAAATAGTTTATAATAAAATGTTAACTTTGGGAGCTAGTGAAAAATAAAGTTAATTTTTTCTAGAATTTTAAAAATAAATATTTTTAGTTTACAAGACTTTTGTTTTTTTGAACTATTGAAACTAATGGTAAATTTAATTATATATTTGTTATTTAATAACAATTATTATTTTTTTGGGAGTATTGTTTTCATTTCTAGACGAAACCATTTATTATGTTCTTTATTAAGATAAGAGTTTATTGTATTAATAATATTTTTATTATTATTTTTGTATTAAAATTTCGTATATTATGAAAGATATATAAGATTTTTTTTAAACTTTTTGTGTGTGTTTGAAATTTTTTTAGGGTTATCCATTTTTCTATCTTTAATTTGTACTCATGGTAATGATTATTTATGCAGTTTTTTTTATTTTACTATGGCAAAATTCATTTTTTAAGTGATGTTTATTTTATTATTATTATTTTTTAAAGAATATTTATTGAATGGTTCAATTTAAGGTAGGGTTATTTATAATTATGGTTCGTTCAAATTTATATTTTTGCGACGTTGCTTATAATTTTGGAATAGGTATGATTTCATTTGGGCTTATTTTATCATTTTTTTGGATTTGTGGATTAATATAAATTGCAAAAGAAAGTGTAGTTCGTTTGAATAACTACGATAATTTATTTTTATTAATAATAATTTTTATAATTAATATTACTTTTTTCTTTTTGTTGTATGAGAATATATATATTTTATTTATTTTTTTAAAGAAGTTTGATTCCAAAATTGTTTTTAATTTAACGGTGAGGGTATCAACCTTTACGCTTACACTTTGGAATTTATTTAATATTTTACACATTGTTAGCTTCTCTACCTTTATTAATTGCTATTTAAAAAAACGATTCTTATTCTGTAAATTTTATTGTATTAAGTTATAAAGGTATATATTATTTAGATTTTGTGTATTTATGTTTGATTTTTTGATTTTTTAGGCCCAATACTAATATTTTTTAGTTCATTTATGATTACCAAGAAACTTAAGTTAAAGCTCCTGTATCTGTGTCTATTATTCTAGCAGGAGTTTTATTTAAACTAGGAGGGGTTGATTTATTGCAAGTTTTCTTCATGCTACAAATATTGGGGACAAATTTTAATTTTATTTGAATTAGAAGTAGTTTGATTGGTAGTGTTTTAATTAGATTGCTTTGTTTGTGACAAATAGATGTAAAGGCTTTTATTGCTTATTCTTCAGTAGCTCATATAGGAATTGTATTGAGAGGCTTAATAACAAAAACTTATTGAGTTTTAAATGGGGCATTTAGTTTAATAATTGCTCATGGATTATGTTCCAAAAAGGAAGTTGAAGCTTATCAATTAATAAGGGGGTATTAAATTTTATACCAAGTTTACCTTTATGGTTGTTTTTGTTATGTTTTGGGAATATAGCTACTCCTCTTACTTTAAATTTATTAGGTTTTTTTTTTTATCAAATCGAATTGTTAGTTAATCTTGATTTACTATGATTATTTTAGAGCAGCTTATACCCTATATTTATTAGCAACTTCAAAAGATTTATTCTGGAGTTTATTTTTTTTCTTCAGGTTCTGTTGATGAATTTTTATTGTTAATATTACACGAATACCTTTAAATTTATTAATTATAAACAGTAACTTTTGTAAATTATGACTGAAGTATAGTATCTATTTGAAAAATTGAAAATAGAAATTGATTTGTGGTGTCAATGATATGAAGTTTCATTCATGACTGTGAATTATTTTGTCAATATTATTTATTTGAAGATTAAAATTGTTATCATAAGATTAAGTTTATATTATTTGGTGAGAAATTGTTTCTTTACATTATATGTCCATAGCAACAAATGATTAATTTGATTGAATAAGTTTAATATTTATATCTATTGTTTTATTAATTTCTTCTCAAGTTTGTTTTATAGAAACCAATATATAGAAAGAGGTTTTAATGTTAATCGTTCCATTTCATAACTATTTATATTTGGTTTTTCAATGGTAATATTTATTATTTGACTAAATTTAATAACTATTTTATAAGAATGCAATGGATAACAGTTAGTATCTTATAATTTAGTTATTTATTTTCAAAATGTTAGAAATGCATTCTGGATTAATAGATATTAAAGTTTTCATTAAAAAAAGTGGACTTTTTCGGATGGTGATAAAAAAATGCTGGGACACATAATTGATTTTGATAAATTTCCCATGGAAGATAACTATTTAAGCTTACTTGCAAAAACATTCTAGGACCTGGCGAGTGACCTTCCAGCAGTTAACAGGAACATTCGCCATGGCGGACGAAAACATGCGTGTAGGCATGTTTTTGAGTTCTTTCTTCGTTTTATTTATTAATTCCTCCTCAGTTTTCGCGACAAAATTGTTGGAGTAGATCTTACGCTTCAGGTTGGCCCAGAAATTCTCGATGGGACACAGCTGAGGGACGTTGGGCGGGCTCACCGACTTGGGTACCACATCGATATTCAGCCGCTCCATCTCCTCCAACGATCGCTTCGAGTAGTGGGCCGACGCCAGATCCAGCCAGAACACCGCGTCTTCGCCCTTATGGTATTTCTTGATGAACGACGCAACTTCCGGCAGGCATTTCGTACTATAAATTTTCCCGTTCACGGCCAGTCCGGAGCGAAAGAAGAGCGGCTTTGACATCCCCTTCTCGCTGATTGTCAGCCACAGCAGCACCTTCTTGAGGAACTTGGTGTGTGAAATGAACTTCACCTCGGAGCTCACTTCCTTCGTGGGGGAAGTAAAATACGAAGTGCCCTGCCAGTCGTTGCCATCCAGGGTGAGATAGGTCTCGTCGTCCATCACCACCACCACGTCGCGATTTGCCGGGAAAATCGAGTTGACCATCTTATTCAGCCGCTGCCGCTGCGTCATTGCCTGCAGCTCCGAAACCAGTGGACGCGACTTTCGCTTCCTGACATGTATGTTCATGTTCGCCAGGTACTTTTTCACTGTTTGGCCGGTTGAACCGACCTCCCGGCCAAGCGCACGCAGCGATGTAGCCACTTTTCCCTCGGTCTTCCTCTTCAGCATCCTTTGGAGCTTCTTGTCGCTCAGGGTCGTCGGCCGTCCGGAACCGGGCTTTCTTTCGATGCTCTGATTGTTGTCTAATAGTGCCAAGATGTTGTAGATGCCGGAACGGACGTATCCGGCGTCCACAAAGTGCCGCACGATGTCCGTTTTCGACGCGGCGGGGTGCCGTTCTTTGAACGCGCACACTTCTGAACAGAGTTGCTTCACTGTTTTTGCCATCACGGTTAGAGTTCGACTGATAGAGCTGTCAAATTTTGTCTGCTGACTCATGGGTTACTATGATTGATGCTGCATGGGCAGTTTCGTCAGTGCGGGTGAAGGTAAACCCATGAAAAATCTGCAATTTTTGTCCATTTTTTTTTAATGCAAACGTTAGGTACGAAAAATACTAGCACTCTTGTTCAATTTTACCCAGTGAGAAATTAGCCCGTTTGAACTTCTAGTGAGTAACAGTTTCCGTGAGAGATGTATAGAGGGTAATACAATTCTACTCAGTCATTGGGTAGATTTGAAATAGAGTACATAGTGTTCTTAGACTTGTTTTTTTTTAGATACTATTTTTACTCAAATTTAAAAAATGGCGGTTCGACAAATATAACTGATTGTACTTGCCACACAAGTATGCTGATGCAAAAATGATAATGGTATAGAGGTTCTCAATTAACTACTGTGAAAATGTTTCTGGAATACTAAGTTGAGATCATGCTAAAGGGCGTCAAACACTCTTTGACGTCAAAAAACAAGTATAAGCTAGACTACTGGGCAGTTTGAAATAGGCACCTGTTTTGTATAAAGTTCAAAGTTGCGAAACTTTTCTGTGTTTGCGTTGATTTGCTGAAAAACACTAGATGGAACTCTTTGTTATTGAATATTTAGTGTTAAAAAATTCAACTGAAATGCTAAATTTCACGAAAAGTTACGCGTATGTCTAAGTCGCACTTATGTTCCAATTGCTAATTCTAGGCGGCTACGAAGTCAAATTGGATGAACAATTTTGTAAACAAAGACCTAATAGCTAAGATATCAAATGGCGTTGATGCAGATTTTCTCATAAATATTGCTACAAAAAGATTACACACTTTTTGGTGTATAGCAATACTAAAAGTCAAAAATTACAACAGTCCTTCCTATAATTTCGGGCAACGTTGCACCAATTTTTATTTCCTTTACTTTTGTGGATATTAAATTGTACACTATGATTGTTGTTTTTTGAACTCTCCCATGCGCGGAGTAACGATCTTTTGATGAAAGTTGTCAGAAGCAGATAATTTCTCATCTCCATGCTAGGAGTAGACAGTATTGCTAGAACGAATAGAAATGAAGAGAAAGTATATTGATAGTTCCGTATAGGGTAACGGCAGGCTTTGAAATTGAAAGATATAAGTTTGAAAACGAGCGGAGGGCATTGAACGGTAGTATGCGATCAGGCACATCACCCTTTACCAAGCTACCAAATGCAGGGAAGGTAAGCGGGAGGCAAGGGAGAGATGAGAAATTTCATCATTGAATTGTAGTTCAATGCAAAATATTCCTCATATTTTAAACTATTGTAAGGAGAAGTTTTTTTTCTTTCTTTATTAGGGTGACTTTTAATCTCCTGGGCAAGTTCGTCACCTCATTGCAAGGAAAATGTTCTACACAGAAAAAAAAAATGAAATATACGTATGATGTAATCTGAACCATCATTGAAAACTCGTCGTCATAATCAATCGTTCAACATATTTTTAAATTCAAAATAATGTAAATAGCAAGTTCATGTAAAACTTTATCACATGTAAAACAAAATTCTAGCTTGAATGTACATTTGCAATCGATGACATACGACACGTTCTTATTTTTTTCAAGCCTTTGAAATTTACATGAGCTCAACACAATTCAGCATCACCGCTCAGCTTGTCATGTCAAAATCAATAAACTATCTCCGCCATATTGTGTATGTTTAGGTTCAGAAGTGAAAAGTGGAAAATTTTGAAGTACGTTTGGAAAATGTTTGAAAAAATGTGTGTGAATGTGGTAATCGCAGCGGAGGTATGTTGGATTCTGATCAACTTCCGAATTCACAAAATCTGACTGTTTACAAGTGCCCGGTCGAAAAATGTGAACTCGCTTGAAAATCCCACCGATCTTTTAGAATCCGATGCGATGGAATGTCAATAAAGTTTTTGTCCACAACTTTTTTTTACAATATTGTCGTGAATGTATTTTTTTGGCTCAAATAATTTGAATACTTTATACCGCCAATTTTTTGCAATAAAATAGTGTTATTAAATTACTTCAAAACGAAAAAAAACTATTAACTTGTTTTAATAAAACACACTTAATCAACACTTTTAAGCCACAAGAATAATATCTTAAAATATTTGAAGAATGAAAAGCTATCGAAGACTAATTTTTGTAAAAAACTCCAGGCCAGTAAATTTATTTACTATAAATAACTTGTTTATTTTATTTCGAAGCAAAAGACAAAACTATGAAACTGAACTTTTCCGAATCCCAAAAAAAATTAGATCGGTATTTAAACAGATCTACAAATTTACAACGTTTATTTAAAAAGTACGAGTAAATTTACAGCTCACATTTTTGTTGTTGTAAAGTTAAGAATTACACTTAAAAATTGTATTGGATATGACGGAGGTAAATTTGTTACATCTAAGGCGCCATAAAGTTACATGTTTCGTTCAAACTGTGTATCCACTTTGGTTTTGTGATCGCTAAGAAGTGACAATTACACCATCCGAAAGGCCATGACCACATGAACATAGTTATCCAATACACTATCTTCAAATATGTGAAGGTTCTAGAGATCCACGTTATTCATTAATTTTATATGCACACTAGCGCAGCGTAGTGAGATAATTTTGAACTTTTAAGTCGACCGCCTGGAAGGTCATGATTTCTCGAATACTTTTCCCGAAGACAGTTAACTCATAAATGATCTAGATCTCAGGATAAAGGTAATAAAAAAAACTTCACATGTACACTTGCACCACGTAGCGGACGAGCTCAGAACTAATGTTTATACCATCAAAAAGGCCTTAGCCATTCAAACATATTTGTCGAAGACGCCAATGTCAGATTCGTAATAAGATAATTTTGATCTTTTAATTTTACCATCCTCTTCAACTTTGCTTAAGAAAGTAAATATCTATCTGCAAGGGATCACGATGAAACCAAGAAGGTCAAATCCCATGTATCACTCGAGATCCTCCTCAAGGGGATCCGCGTTAGTCGGAGGTTTGATTGTACCTTGCTGTTTTTTTGACTAAATTTCCTGTCTTTAAACGGTTTCAATTTTTCCGGTGAAGTCGTATTGAAATACTTTCTCCTTCAAAAATGCTCGCTGAAAGCTGAGAAATATAAAAAAATGCTTCTGCTGCATTCACATTTAAGCTGAGGAAGTTGTTAGAGTGGTTCTCAAAAAATATCAAAACTCAATTTGTGAAGAAAAATGCAAAGGGCCGGAGGTGAAAATACGTTTTCCGATGGATTTGGGACCCAAGTTAAAATAAATTGGCATGGAGCTCTGGGTCTCAAAACTTTTTTCGGATTTTGTCGATGAGTGTTATTAATAACGTCCCTGTTTTGATGATCTTTTTACATAAAGTCGCTTTAATTGATTCCGATGCCGGCATAGGAACGGTTGGACGCACTTGATTTTATATAAGGATAACATCGATTGAAGCTTATCACCCCTGATGAAGAGTATCGCGATATTCCCCAACGTCTTAACTGAAGCTTCATTTCACCATGGATCAATCCCCAGTCAATCGCTATGGCGCAAGTTTCCGATCGCTTTGAATAATTCCCGTGAAATAACCATCACCGTAATAACACATCATTCACGTTCGTTCATAGCCGAACCAGCGCGGACTAGCGGTGCGAGAGGAAAACTCAAACTCGAAGGTGAAGTGAAGCAAGTAACAAGTTCAGCCTGCCAGCATTTTCCCTCCGCATTATACCGTGAGATTTTAATTATGACCAAAAAACACGAATGTGACAAGTTTGAAGCAGGAAAAAGTAAACACAAATAAACGTCTAATTGCAGCTTGGTTTCGCCCGGTTGTTAATGGACATAACATGCTCGAATACATTGACAAAAACGGTCACCACAACAACCACCATCACCAGCGATGCGCTACAATGTCATGCAGTTCCGGTGACGATCGATGGACGACGACGCCAGAGCAAGTAGTGAGTGATGGCTTTAATCACAATGATGATACCAGAGGAAGGCACCGCAATCAGTGATCTTGTCGGTTGGTTTGCCTTTCTTACACAGCTGCGTTTTACGCCAGTTTTCCAGGAGCAGATTCAAGTTTACGAACTACACAAGCGACTGAAAGCCGCTGCAGCATTTAGCGCTGGCATCGATCGAACCATCAACAGCTGTCGTACCCGTGGTACTGATATCGTCAATTATCTTGAATTTTAATTTATTCAAATATGCTATTATTATGTGCCCCTGATGGAGAGTGATAAACTTTTCTTCTCTGGCTGCTGTGCAACGGCAGCGACAATAACAATAACATCAACAACAGCATGTCACTTCCTTCATTTTTATATGTATGTACGCGGACATGCTATGCTAAAATCGGGTTGTGTTGTGCCGTTTGCAGCATTTTTTTTCGGGATCGATGGACGATGATGTCGACGGCCATCGCGGTGCGGGTCGTGTTCAGTGGTCAGTGTCGTGCTTCATTTAAATATAAATTGATATAAATCGTTCAAACGCTATATGTAGGATCACATAATTGCTGTTTTAGCAAGATGCGACCGGGACGGGTTGATGTGCTTGCCGTCCCATCCGTGCGTACGGTCCTTCGTATGTACAATAACCTGATGGACAACTCTGTCTAATGTTGGTGGTTTTTAACGGAACTCATGAAATAAGCTCGAGATTGGACACTCTCTGCACTTACCCGTGTGAAATAATCGACTGGGGTTTTCAAGGATAAACGGTGGTTGCTGAATGCCTAAATGGCTTTAATTTTTCATTGTAAAATACTTAACTTAACGTTATATCGAATCTTATTCTTTAAATAATGGCAACATTACGTTAAATTTACAATAAAACATAACATTGAGCGGTTACTGGTTGCCTGCACAACCAGAAAAAAAATTGACAATCCAGACTTGTCAAAATCGAACACTGCAGTGAATCTGTGAGTGAGGCTTATGAAGATCTATGATAGCTCCATGCTTGTCATGTCAAATAATGACATTACGCATCATAGAACTTGGCGATTAGTTGGTCGTTGGTCTTCGTTGATGATAAAACGATGTACGTTTGCGTTGACCCCCCCTCCTCCCCTACTAAGTTATGATTTTATTTTTATTTCTTATTTGTTTGAATTTTTGATTATTTATTTTTTATCTCTAGCAGGTTGCTCGGTAACTTGTTGTAATACAGTGAATGTTACTCCAATGCTACTCAATTAAGTCACAATCAAGTCACTGTAACCAAAAATGACACATTGCTTGGGATGTTTGGCAGATTGCTCCTTTGCCTAAATGAAACAGCCAAATTCCGCGAAGTTCCTTCGATTTTGTAACAAGTTGTAGCAAAAAAGCGTAGAAAGTGGACACCCATGAGAATTTTGTTTAAATAGTAACGACTAACAATTTTATTACAATCTCTGCTTTTTAACCAAAAACTCAACCTATCTAGCCTAAAGTATGTAAAAAACCCAAGCAGCACACAACCGTCAAAAATGGTTGCAGCAGCTCGATTGTAACTTAATTGAGTAACAGAGCATTTAGCTTTACTGGGTTGAAACAAGTGTGCTACTGGGGTAGTATATCTTAACCTGTAATGTTAGCTATTAGATAAGCATTGATTGCCTTTGCCCCCGCTAGTTGAAAGATGAAGAAGCTATGCTCAATTAAATTTTCAGTTCTTGTTTAATTTAAAAAAAAAATGAATATTCAAACCAATGCTATAGCTCTCAGAACCCAAATTATACTAGATTGAGAAACATAGTTGATTGTTAGAAAGAGTATCAACGAAAAATATTTATTTGAAATATTAATTATATGGGCCAAACCGATCAATGCTACCCCACTGATGTTATCCAATTTTACGGTACACACTTAGAAATTATGAATTTACACGAGGCCTATTCCATGTTTGTAAATAGTCGGGGAACGTAATAGTTGGGGGACGTAAAGCAAGATTTTGTGTTAAATTATGTCTCCTGAAACTGACACACACGCAATTTGACAAAAGATGTGTTCGGTTGAATATTCTTATGCGCTAAAGGACGCTTGCATGTGTCGGTCTCAGGGACAGAAATTTACACAAGATTTTGGTAGTGTGTACTGTAGTTTAGTATTACTGAGAATATATGTTGATCATATCTTACAATTTGATTCAGCATGTGAGAAAGCAAGACAGCACGCTAGTCAAAGCGCGAAATTGCAGCTGTCTTATCCTATTCAAAAAATTTATTCGTTTCTACACAGTTTGAACGAAACATGTAACTTTATGGCGCCTTAGATGTAACAAATTTACCTCCGTCATATCCAATACAATTTTAAGTGTGTTCTTAACCTTACAACAACAAAAATGTGAGCTGTAAGTTTACTCGTACTTTTTAAATAAACGTTGTAAATTTAAGATCTGTTTTAAATACCGGTCTAATTTTTTTTGGGATTCGGAAAAGTTAGTTTCATAGTTTGTCTTTTGCTTCGAAATAAAATAAACAAGTTATTTATAGTAAATAAATTTACTGGCCTGGAGTTTTTTACAAAAATTAGTCTTCGATAGCTTTTCATTCTTCAAATATTTTAAGATATTATTCTTGTGGCTTAAAAGTGTTGATTAAGTGTGTTTTATTAAAACAAGTTAATAGTTTTTTTTCGTTTTGAAGTAATTTAATAACACTATTTTATTGCAAAAAATTGGCGGTATAAAGTATTCAAATTATTTAAGCCATAAAAAATACATTCACGACAATATTGTAAAAAAAAAAGTTGTGGACAAAAACTTTATTGACATTCCATCGCATCGGATTCTAAAAGATCGGTGGGATTTTAAAGCGAGTTCACATTTTTCGACCGGGCACTTGTAAACAGTCAGATTTTGTGAATTCGGAAGTAGATCAGGAATCCAACATACTTCCGCTGCGATTACCACATTCACACACATTTTTTTCAAACATTTTCCAAACGTACTTCAAAATTTTCCACTTTTCACTTCTGAACCTAAACATACACAATATGGCGGAGATAGTTTATTGATTTTGACATGACAAGCTGAGCGGTGATGCTGAATTGTGTTGAGCTCATGTAAATTACAAGCCTTTGAGTTGGAAAAAATAAGAACGTGTCGTATAATTATATCTCATTGATTGCAAATGTACATTCAAGCTAGAATTTTATTTTACATGCGATAAAGTTTTACATGAACTTGCTATTTACATTATTTTGAATTTAAAAATATGTTGAACGATTGATTATGACGACGAGTTTTCAATGATGGTTCAGATTACATCATACGTATATTTCATTTTTTTTTCTGTGTATGAGCATGAGCAATGAACATGATTGACCACCCGAGGTTGTGACTCCGTTACTGCCAGATAAGCTGTTAATACACAGAGGATCAACAAATGATGCATACATGCTCAATGTGTAAAACTGGTGATCCCAAACTTAGGCCATACTGAAGCTGGCCTCGCCCGAATGCAGGGTAGGAGAGGGTAGGAATGTGTTGACGTATATTTGGACATTTTATTGGAAGCCGAGACTACCGCCACACTTCAACGAGAAATCACTGGGATGTAGGATAACAAGATTGGGTGGCAACAGGGTTGGTTTGGGGAAACAATACGCTTAATTCACGCTTCGTTTAGTAAAATAATTAAATATTTTTGATTTGAATCGATTTAAACCAACAGTAAGGATGCTATTTCTTCTTCTTCTTATCTATAAAAAAGATCGTGCGTATCGCAGTTGCTACTCCGTTACTGACCAGGACTAGTGCAATTACTCATAGACGGAGCTTGGGAGTAGCTTTTACATCTTCAATGTACAAGTTCACTAATTCTATTTATAGATCATTACCGACGTCGGCCACGTCCTCACGGTCTTGGGGGAGCGAAGAAGGATGATTAGTTTGACAATCGTAGGTGACCGTGTTGGGCAGGTTATTTTTAGATCATGGATTCACTGTGGTAAGTGATACGATCAATGAAAGCGCAGTAGATTGCTTTCATATATTTTTTTAAATCTAGTGGTTATTGAAAGTGGCAAGTGATCAATAGCAAGGAAAGGGGTGGGCCTGGGATTTAACTCCCGACCATCAGCTCAGTAAGCCGAACAGGTAACCACTGAGCTACCCAGACACATCTCAACAGTAAGGATGCTATATGGGCCACAAACAAAGTGTAATGGTGATTTTTTATTGGAAACACAAGGTGATTGCCATGTCGATAAGAAAATAGTGCGTAATAAAGCGTCTTCATTTCCTTTCACAGCCGATGCTCGAACCAAACTCTTTTTTTCGTAACTTTCAATTTTCTCTACTATATCCTACAATTTGTTGCATTAGTGTAACTAATATCTGTATCAATCAAATTTGAGTTTCTGAAGAACAATCGTGCCTCCTGGCAACTTTATGTTTCTATTGATGTCCTTGCTCATCGGTTCAATACCAATCGGGAGAGACTTGGTCTTATTCAAAATGATTTCATTATCTCCAATCCACTCAATGAATTGCAATGTTTTGTGATACATTCGACGGATTATTATAATTTGAGATAACTCAATGCAGACGCCTTCCGAATTTAGCAGATCGCCAAGCAATCCGTGGAGAGCTTAGAAAAAGACCGGAAGAATAAGCGATGGTTCTCCGCGTGTTTATAAACAGTATTTTTTTTTTATCTAGAATTACCTTTAATGGACATTCGAAAGTTTGTTAAAGTAAGTATAATAATTTCCCCCCCCCTCTCTCTCTCTCTCTCTCTCTCTCTCTCTCTCTCTCTTTATTTTTTTTCTCTCTCTTCCTTAAAAACAACAGTTCGCATCCCCCCTTTACAAAACCTGCCTACGCCAATGCAGGTTGTATGCGAATCTAGTGAAACATTTCGCGAATGACGCGGCTCACCGCCACCGGGTTTTCTTTGAACCGAGTAACCCGATACCATCGGCATAGAAGGCCAGACAATCTATACCATCTACCTTGACAGCCGAAACACAAATCAACCGGATCTTTACTAATTAGGCTTCTTGGGCCTGTCATCTCGATGCACTATATTGTCAGCTAAGATCTTCTTCGTCATTATATTTTCTGCAAACCCCCATCGGTTGGGTTCCAGCAGCTTCCTGTTCTAAATGATACTTAATTCAATAACATGGTCCAGCAGCTCACCACTGTGGATTTGGCGCAGCTACCTTCACTATAGATATACCACTGGTTCGCTTTTTTGCTCCTCTTTTCAAATACTGTGGCATCGACAAATTCAGTTGATCCAACCTTATGATCCCTCGTGGCACAGCGTTGTGGTAACCAGCAATTGGGAGTCCTATTAAGTGTAAGTACTGGTTGAACAGCTGTTCCAAATTCAATGACTGAAGCTGTTCTACATGAAGGATTTGCCTCCAGTTGCTCCCGATATTTCTAGGGAGTCCGCTTCACCAAGGGACTCTACATTACTAGACCAGTCAAAGTATGAAGGCTCCACCAAACTGCAGCGTTTTTTTTTTGCCGCCGCCGCAGCGAAATCACAGCGAAAAAATCGCCGCGGTGAGATTACATGGTGGCTTATGAAAGCGCACATACCGATGCGATGCGTTTTTAAATCGCGTTGGTTGGTGCGCTTCCATAATGTGGTTAAGTCTGGAACTAATATGTATGTCAAATGCCTTCAATATATATTCCAAAGAACTTAGCCCTAGACGGAAACTCTATAGAACTTCGTTTGGCAAAGAAAGACTGCAGTGCTATCTCTGCAGCATGATTTGGAACAAATATGATATATTCAAAAGACGCATTTTTGAGACCAGAACCTTTCAAGTGGTGCATATTTTATATTTCCGTGCAAATATTAAGAATTCCATGAAATATTAAAAGTCAGAAAGTTTCAGCCCAATCGGACTAAAAATAAAAAAGATAGCGTATAATGAAGTTGCACCATGGGTCAGAATTGACTCCAATATCTTAGGAAGGTTAACAAGTTTGCCTAAATATGCCTTTGTCAAAAATGTTTTAATTGGTCTTGCCTGAGGAGCTGCTTTTTACATGTTCAAGTAATTGAATTTTTCTAGTGTAATATTCCATGTACATTATTCGAAATTGAAATCTGTATAAATAGTAATTGTGTCTTTTATGACATCTTTTCATATGAGAAAAGAGAGACCTTGTAAAGAACCAGCACAGTATATGTATTTAAGTATTTGATCCATGCCATATTGGATCAGGCTATAAAAACAAATGAGTCCTATACGAATAACATGCAATGCAGGTATTATTCTTTAATATTATGATGAGACTGATATGGTTTTATGATAAGTTATTTCAATTGTAAATTTTTTTGTGAGATCTTTCCTCATTTTTATTGCTCACAACTATTTTATTAGTAACAGTAGAAATTTGCAAAATATCAGCTCGTTTACTAGTACAAACAAAAACAAATATAAATGTGTTAACCCCGGTACAGTATAGCTTTGAAATTTTCTTTTTTATGGATGTAAACTACTACGCCGGGGTACCCCCATATCTTTTTGCCGTTCTATCTTTGGGTTAGCAAATTGATCGAATTAGTTTCAAAAATTTGTATTCAAATCGTAGAATGGTCAAACATGATTAAGTGCACACTGATTAGTTAATTATATAAACGATCAAACTTTTTTTTTGAAGTTCATCGTCTACAAAATAAAGGAAAATTATTTGATTGGGCTTCCGATTTTCCAAATGCGAACTGTTCGACTTTAAGTTTCACACCTTTCATCAAGTTTTGTACCGTTTTTATCTCCACCTTATTTGATGCAGAACGCCAATTTGCCGTGAACTGTGAAAAACCATACAACTGTTTTTTAAATTCTCTTGAAGTTTCTCTTTACGGTTGCCCAATATGTTTCAATTGGACGCAGTTCCGGCGAGTTTGGACGATTTTTCTAATTCTCTGGTACTATTGGCGGTATAACGTTCCTGAGCCATTTTATTCGTAGTGACAAGAAGCGAGGTCTGACCAAAACAGCATACAACAACTATGTTTCGTCAAGAAATGCAATGGACGTTTGGAAAGCATTCCTTTACATAAATATCTTGGTTGACAGCAGTGTTGGAAAAATCATTTTCATAAAACGTTCACTCTTTACTCAGTGCAATGATATATTACCGAGGAACTTCGAACTCGAAGTTCGCGAACGAACTTTAATCTAAAGTTCATGAAAGTGCAGAGTGAGGAAACGTTTCAGTTCTCATCGCGAAAGATCTTTTGTTCCTCCATCTCACAACGTTTCACTCGTATTCGAGATCCGATCCAACCAAATATCTCCTCGGCTTTGTTCTTTTTCTCTAGTGAGTATGTGTAGGCAATGTTCACGTGAGTTGTGATGTTTGTTTTTTGAAGTATGTTGCCGCTGCAAAAGTCGAGTGTTAAGAAACTTCTGCTGAAATGGCGTGACGCATTGAGGACAAATTCAACCCAACCTCCCCGGCCACACAGTCATCATGCGGGATGTCATTTAAGGGAGATATCTTTCTGTCTAGATTTCATTTCCATGAAATGCGCAGTTTGCTTTTCAAGAACGAATGTGGTGTAATGATATAGAGTAAAAATAAGATCTGATTTTATTCGTATCCTCGCGTCGGTGATTCGATTAGAAAAAGTTCGCGATGTTTCATTCTCTCATCTTAGAAAGTTCACTCAAGAAACGCTCGCGTGTGAAACTAGCAACGGCAAGTTCGCAAGTGAAAAGGTATCGCACGACGAACTGATATTTTTGTGAGAATTCCAACACTGGTTGACAGTACCAGTTGTCACGAAACTTTCTCCTTTTAGTCCACAAGTACAAATTGCCTGCCATACTAAGTTCGGGAACTTTGACATTTTTTTCAGCTTAAACTTATTTTGAACCTTTCCTTTCCGGTAGCCGTATAAATTTCTTGACCTGGGAGCTGCTTAAAATCAGCCATGACGTATGTTTCATCGTCCATTACGACGCAATCTAACTTGGCCAACAAACTCGTGTACAACTTACGCGTTTTGTTTTGCTTATCATCTCGATTTGATGTCATCATCTTGATTTGATGTCACAATTTGATGTCAGGCGTTCTTTGAACACTTTTATAACATTCGTCACAGTTGATTAGGTAATATTAAGTGATTTTGACAAGTCGGCATGGGAATAATTTGGATTTTGCTTACGCGCGTGCAAACTTTCTAAACACTGCTCTTCTTGCTTCGACGCCATTTTGACAACTGAATAGAAAATGGCAAGAACAAAATCGAGCCAACATTCCTTACGCATACACCTATAAAATTAGGTGGCTCAAGTTTTTCTTGCACGATTAAAAAACTACGTCTTATTCGTATCGTATCGTTATATCATTTGATTGACTTTATGTAAACCGAAATTACTATTGGCAGGGAACGTCCATTATTACGTCAACAAAATTGACTTTTTGTAAACACTCTCCCGTCAAGTTTTTGTATGGACTCAAATTTTCTCGTTTAAACTCCGCTCACCCTTACTGCGTGACATAATTAATGGACATTCCCAAAGCAGAATAACGTATTCAGAACGTACGTGTTATAGTCATAGTTTTGCATCAAACATGTAACGTTCTGCTTCTGAAAACTTCATCATGTAACGTTTGTAAAAAAAGCAGTTTAAATGTTGATAACTAAATTTGTTATGTGATAACAACTGAAAACTAACTTACAGTGTGTGTAACTCCTATAAGGCTTTCTAAGTATTTTGAAGAAAACTGAATAAGACTCAATCTAATAAATATAGATTTAGATTGTAATTCACTTCGTAAAATGGTTGAACTGCTCGCGATTGGGATCTTGCAGTGTAATTTATACGTAGTCAACAGTTTAAGAGGTCTAATAATGACATGATGCATCGTAGAAGTTGGCCGTCGGCCTTTGTAGATGACATTTTTGTGGAAAACTCTAAAACATCCTCCAATGGCAACCACAGCATGCCGAAGAATCTATTTCTATTCTGTTGTGTTTGCAGGTTCAGCACAGTTTGAGGTTGTCAACACAGCGCCCAGCGGTTCACCACGCTCAGGTCTAGGAGCTGTTGGCAATTCTTCACTCGATGGTCCAGTATACTACAGATAGAGTCCATAGAGCATCCACAGTATCTCCATTACTAGAGGCATGAATGCAGGCAACAGGAGCCGGCTGCGCACAGATTCTCAAACGTGGCCTTTTAAGCGTTAAACCTAAGTCTTTAAGTTCTTTAAACGTAGGGTTTTGTTGCCGTTCGTACAAAATACGTTTGTGCATTTCCGCTTGATTCGACGCCATTTTACCAGGGAAAGAAGACTGTAATCATGTTTTACGAATTAAAGTGGAGAGTTTCAGCTGTCATTTAATTGTGCTGGTCAGCAATCCGTGAGATAATTAAAAAACTACACTGAATAAAGTGTCCGAAATTTAGCGTGGACAGGCTTTACACATGCCAGGTTCAAGAATGTTCACTTCTGATTCTTGATGTCAAAATTTATAACTCATTCATTTTTTATGTGAAGAATAATGATTGTACTAGAAAATTATGCAACACTTTCTGTGTACAACTTTTTAAAGCATGGGTAAAAATAGATAACATTTCATCTATTTTTACCCATGCTATAAAAAGTTTTGCGTGTTTTGTTTATATGTGCAAAATTTGACGGAAAGTGTAGAACTGGTCACCTGAAAGCTTCTTATAATCAAATTTCACGTTGGATTCATCATCCATAATAACGCATACCGATTTTCCAGATAGCACTTTATCGTATATTTTACGATTTGTTTGACAGGTGCTGCTTGTTTTTTAACTTCGGTTTGGCTTCTTCTGCTTCTTTCATGCCTTTACTCACTCTACGTTACTCTTCGAAGTTCCCAGGCCACATCACATCACATCACAAACTGTAAGTGGTACATGAGCGCCAACGAACGCGTTATTATTGCCTGTTGAGGTGGCGGATTCATCCGTGCCTTGACCTACCCCGCAGTGGGATGTTAGGAAAATAGTAACTTCCTTGGTTCGAGTACTACTTAACCCATGCCCTTTCGCTCAGCTTTTAATACTTCTATTCTATTTTCAACCTATCGCACACTGACGCAACTTTCAACACTTCCTCTTCATATCTGTCATTCTAGCAAACATTACTGTACACTCTTGGTGCCTCATGGTGATGAGCAAAAATCTTCTTCTACATCATAAACGTTACTCCACGCACGGAAAATGCAAAACATAACAATTAGAGTATATTTGGCTTCGCCGACGACGTTGATAGCGTAGCACGTAACTTTAAGACGATGGCGGACACGTTCATCAAACTTAAGGCTGAAGATGGTACGATTGGGCTTGTGATTAGGGCGTTAAAAACAAAATACATGAAGGGAAGAGGCTCACGAGAAGACGATAGTAGGCTCCTACCACGAGTTCAGATCGACGGTAATGAAATCGAGGTAGTAGGCGAATTCGTGTATCTGGGGTCATTGGTGACCGCCGATAATGACCCTAGCAGAGCAATACGAAGTCGCATTATGGCTAGCAATCGTGCCTACTTTAGACTCTCAAGGCCGCTAAGATTGAACATAGTTCGCCAAACTGCAAATTGACCAACTACAAGACATTATTTACACAGGTGGTTCTCTACGGCCACAAAACATGGACATTGCTAGTGGAAAACCACTTGGTGTCTTTGAACGGAGGATGCTGTTTAAGATCTACGGTGGAGTGCAGATGGAAGACGGAACGTGAAGGAGGCGAATGAGCCACGAATTGTACCAGTTCCTGGGCGAACCTCCCATCGTACACATCGCTAAAATCGGTCGACTACGATGGGCTGGGTATGTCGTAAGAAGGTCGGACGACAGTCCTGTTAATATGGTTCTCGAAAATGAACCGACAGGCACAAGAAGAAGAGACGCACAACGAGCAAGGTGGATCGATCAAGCAGAAGGCGATCTGCGGACTATTCGCAGACAGCAAGGTTGGCCGCGGATCGATTGCAATGGAGACAACTTCTGTGTACAATAAAATCAAATTTGACAAATGTTTTGCAAACCTTTTTATACATTAATAAAACAAACAAATATCAGTGGTTTAAAAAAAGAAGTCATGTGTGTAACTTGGGACCGGCATCTATGTACATTATTCTAAGGCGCATCTATCATCATCTTGCAAGTTTACGGCAAGAGTAGTGTTCCAAATGGGGATATAAAAAATTGTGTATCACAAGAAAAACTTAAACACTGAATGCTAAAAACTCAACAATTTCTCGTTTTGTTTTTGAGATTTTTGCTTCAACCAGTTGAAAATTATCGCGATCTAAATTATCATTAGTTGTTGATTATTTTCAAATGCCAACATTATCATTAATTGTTTAATTTCAATTTAGTATTGTAACAACGCGCAAACTATAACGCGATGACAAATATGATCTCTAGTTGGTCAATATCAACACAATTGTCACAGCTTACATAACCGATGCTCTCTCATTATACTAAAATTCAAACCAAAGATCCCTTTTCAGTATGATTTTTAAAGAGCGAATAAAGGATGGTCCGATCAAAATTTGGTGAAACAGTAATGTGTGTGAGTCGATCAAAGTTGTTATTAATAAGTCAAAGTCTTTTTCTCTTACAAGTTCAGTTAATACAGGAGAAATATTCAGCTAAGGTTCCTTTATACCGAATGTGAATTGCTGGGTCTTTCATTTAACACCTGCCGTAAGATTTTGTACAGTCTTCTTGTCCACTTTATTCGCCGCAGAACGTTTGCCTTGAACTGTTTCTCGCTCACAACAGCTTTTTGAGTTTTCTTAAGGTTCTGCTTGATGATGGCCCAATATTGTTCGATTGGGCGGAGCTCTGGCGTATTGGGAGGGTTCTTGTCCTTGGGCACCACTTGATCGTTGTTGGCAGCATACCACTTCATGGCCTTTTTCTGTAATGGCAAGATGCCAAATCCGGCCAAAATAGAACAGAACAATTGTGTCGCTTCAGGAAAGGCAGTAGACGTTTTTGAAGGCACTCGCTCAGATAAATTTCCTGGTTCACGGTTCCGGTCGCAATGTAAACGTTGCTCTTCAAGCCACAGGTCCAGATAGCCTGCCACACCAGATATGTCTTCACGAACTTAGACAGTTTAATGTGCTTGAAAATATCTACCACGTCATCGTGGTTTGGGTCAATACTTTCTAAGTCGACAGTTCAGCTCGTTTTTAGCTCTATCCACGGTTGAAGGCGCCACACCCTGCTTCTTTGCGACATCTCGGACAGAGAGGTTGAGGTTCCGCTGAACAGCGAATCAGCGGGTAGCTCTTTTTGTCGTCGCAGTGGCCTCCGGCTTTCGATTTCCACCCTACAAACGTTCACCGAACACTTTTAATACGTTGGCAACAGTTGATTTAGCCACATTCAACCATTTCGCTAGCTTGGCGTAATACATGGTACAGACATACAACGTACAGCGTTGTACTCCTTTAGTCTAGTACGTGTTTTTCTGTACTGGATTAAAGTATTTGACAGTTCGTACAACGCTGTACGTTGTATGTCTGCCCCAGGCATAAGAGTAGTTTGGATTTTTGCCATGCACGTGCAAAATTTTGAGGCGTTGCTTCTCTTCCTTCGACGCCATAACTGAAGTGCTAATCTCAAAATCAAAATAAAAGCATGATGCTACACGCACACATCTTCAAAACGAAGGGTATGCAAATTGTTTTAATGCACGATGAAAGTAAATGCATCAAGATTAAGTCAACAAAATGTTGATCGAAACACTCTTTAAAGCCTGTCCACGTTGAGTTTTGGACACTTTTCTTTCAGTGTAGATTTTGAATTATTTCCGCTAAAACGTTTCGTTTATATGACAGTTAAAACTCTCCACTTTATTTCGTGTTATAACATGTTTACATTCTTGTTACATTTAGTAAAATGGCGTCGAATCAAGTTGAGCACTTCAAACGCATTTTGTACGAACGGTAGCAAGATCCGAATTAATCGGTACGTGATCTTGCCAAGACACTAAAACTACCGATAAGTACCGTGTTTTGGTTCTGTAAACCATTTGACTAGCGCTTGACTGTGGATCGAAGAGTTGGAAGTGGAACAAACCGAAAAGTATGCTCCCAACAAATGGACAAGAAGGTGGTAGCTATTGTTGAGAAAACTTCAAATCTTACTGTGCGAAAAGTGGCTCGCAAAGTTGGGAGATCAAAATCATACAAAAAAAGAAGCAGAAGCAAGGATCAAAGGCGTTCAAAGTGAAAAAGGTGTCCTACCGTGATGACAAGCAAAATTTCACTGCAAAACGTTATGCAAAGGACCTTTACACATTTTTTTTTGCAAACATCATAATGGACAACGAAACATACGTACTCGAAGACTATCAACAGCTTCCGGGTCTGGCTTTTTATACCGCAATGCGAAGGAACGCCGTTGCCAAGCGTTTTCAGACAAAAAAAGGCGTCCAAATTCCCGAAGAAGTATTTTATTTTGCAGGCAATGTGTAGTTGTGGTCGAAAATTTAAAAGTTTAGTTTCTACCGACACTCTCAATAAGAATGTGTACGAAAAAGAATGCCTGCTACCGTTTATTGGAAGTCACAACTCTCCAGCTCTGTTTCGGCCTTTAGTCATCATGCGAAATCCGTATCCGTCCTGGAATGGTATAAGGTACAAAAGGGCAAATACATGCCAAAAACAACCAGCCAACTGTCCAGAGCATCGCCCAATAAAGAAGTACTGGGCTCTAGTTAAGCGGAAACTCTTCGAAAACTAAGAAGAAAGCAAATGGTATCGATGATTTCAAGAAAAGATGTATAATCGTCACGGCGGGCGTTTCTGAGGATGCCATACGGAACCTAATAGCGGGTGTACCAAAGAAAGCTCAATAATTTGACAGAAAGAAGGAGTAACATCTCAATCAACTGTTTCTAATGTTTAACAATTAACAATAATGATTAACAATATTATTATGAAATAAACAATCGGTTTACATACTATAAATGTCATATTTTGTTTTATCCATACGTTGTGCGAAATTGTTGAATTAAGGCCTGTACTCGAAAAAAAATGCACCAGACAAAAGTGTTCCCCAACAAATTTTTCTTGAAACTTTCAGGGCATGAACTCATACATATGGATTATGTTTTGACATAATTACATAATTCAATTTCCTTTCCATCGCTTAAAGCCTGCACCTTTCCCGTAAGACCCCTCATTACATTTTGTGCAATTGTGGACCCGACTTTTTTGGTCACTTTCATCAATTTTTTCTTCAACTCCAGCTCGTTCTTAAATACCTTGAACGATTTTCGAACTTTGGCCTTCATTATGGCCCATAATCTTTCCACTTGACGAATCTCTCTGAATCTGGGTTGGCGATTTCTGGTACAAAAACAACATTATTGTCTCTGTACCAACCCAACGTCGATCGCGCGTAATGGTATGATGCCAGGTCCGGCCAAAATTTTGTCTCGCCTCCGTGGGACCGCAGGAAGGGCAACCGGAGCTTCTGGAGGCACTCGGTGCGGTAAATTTCGCTGTTGATGGTACCCGTTGTGATGTTCGGTTTACTCAGTTTACCGCATTGCCATATGGCCTGCCAGAGCAAGGATTTTTTGGCGAATTTGTCCACTTTTTTCATCTTCAAACCATGACTTGGCAACGTAAAACTCCAGACCCGGTATCTGCTTTACGTCTGCCTTGATGTAGGTTTCGTCATCTATAACCCCACACATCGGTTTCGTTAACCACTTTCGATACAGCTTCCTTGCGTGGGATATGACCGCCGTGTTTTGTTGATCACGCCGGTTCGGTGCCTTGCGAACCTTCAAACACGAAGCGAGCTCGTTTCATGGTTTGCTGAACGAACCAGGTGGAGCACTTTGTCTTCAGAGCCGCAACGCGAATCGAAAGGCTCGGATTACACTTGAAATAATCCAACAGCTTCCGGGCCTTCACAGGGTCAGCTGTCTTCGATTTTTTTCCACTTCCAGCCCGCCGCTCGGTCGTCTGGGACTCCTCAAACAGTTTGACCACCCGAAACACAGTTGTATTGGTGATTCCCAGTTGTTTTCCGATCCATCTCATGGTCGCAGTCGGATTTTCCATGACGGTGCGCAAAATTCTCCGGCGATTTTCTTCTTGTTTCGATGATATCTCAATAACTACTGAAGATATAGTTATGAAATTTTGCACATGTAAACAATTTACTTCAAACTATTTATACCCAGATTTTCATAAGTTTTTACTCACGGACAAAAAAGTTACACTGTGGTGCAATTATCCGAGTACAGGCCTTATGTGTAAATATTTTCTGCTGCTAAAATTTTGGTGTCTTAAATTCAACGTGGACAGGCTTTAATAGAATTTTCTAACACGCTTAATTACATATGCCGATCCAACGTCCTAGTAGAACAGCATCTGCATTACAATGTTTCGCTATGATACTTGGTGCAAGGATTTTCACATCTAACATTAATGCATCAAATGGTTTAACGTAGTCTACGTCAACAAGTCATATGTTTCAAACAACCCCACTGATTTTTTATTTCATGTGATAGCATATCTTGAATGCCTTTCTTTCCAAAAGCTACTCTACGACTCCAATAAGTTCAATACTCACATGCAACCATTCACTATTCATTTATCCAAAGGACAAAATATCAGCAGTTATAATTGCTGATTTACTCCTTTGTTTAACTTTCCGCAGCTGTCAGTCCAAATTATCATCAAGATATTTTTTTTTCTTCCCACAAATATTCCTCACTCAGAGCCACGTGGCCTTTGTTTATAGGCTTCATTCGATGTCATTTACTCCCCACTTCCGCCGCCGCTGCCGCCACCGTCGCCAGCTGGTCTATCTGATCGGAAGTTTCGTTGTTCATAATGACACCTTTAACGGTTACTAAAGACCTCAACTTCATCCGTCACTAGTCACTGAACCTGCTACCACAAGCTGCAACGGCTAGGCACGAAACGGACCCGGTGCCAATTGCTTTTGATATCGAGCAGCCTACACTGCTGAATGGCAACAACAATAACAGAGCAAGGCTTGACAACTTTTACTCTTCGGGCAATGGTTGCTGCGTGTAACAAGTGCAAAGGAGCGCACAGAGTCGGGGTGGCGGGCTGGCAGGCTGGCAGTTGCGGTCATAATAAACCTATTATAATTTTTATTAAGCGTCTTTTGTTTTCCCACATACTGGTTTTTCCTTTGTTGTGCTTTTATAGGCCAGCCTTTTCCATGTCTAGAACGAAGAGTTGTCTGCCCTATCCGTCGCCCCGAAGAAGTGAGCCGAGCATGAGAATATTTCCTTCGCATTGGCAACAGCGGTCGGGGTAGGATTGTTCCAACTTTTTCTTTCTCAGTTTTGATCGGAATTTGATTTGATACTTGTCTATAAAGTGGCATCACTCCCCCAATGTGAATGTGGCAGTATTTTCACGGTTGTCTTGGCAGAGGGTCCGTAAAACGATAAAGTGTAGTGTGCGCAAATTGCTGTGCGAATGAGATCTTGACGCATCTGTATTTCCGTTATGGGAGAGTGATTTTTCTTCATGGATCATAAAAAAAATATTATTGTGCTGAAGGCTGAGCCATTGTTTGCTAGGGGAGTATTCGGTCTCGTGGCGCTGGAATTCCAGAACGTGCGTGTAGTTTCTTAGCATTCTGAAATAGCGCAAGTGCCACACTAATTGAGTAGCGAATGAGCAGTTGGTAATAATGTTAAAGTATGTTAAGCATTCTAGTAATCTGTGATGCTGGCTTTCATTCTGACTTTGGCAATATTGATGGAATCTTAAGAGAAGAACTTTTAAACTATTCAATCAGGTATGTATGCCAAACGGTAATAGAACTGGATATGCAAATGTGTGTCTTATAATTGCATTACACTTCCGAAGCATGACTTGCCATGGGAACATTCCGGGGAGCAAGAAAAAAAAACGGTGCACGAGCAGTATTACCATGGATTTGATGATATCGACGGGACACTGCTTTTAGTCTTAACTTCCTAGCGGTGCACATATAGCATAATAAAAATGTTAAATTATGATATGAGTACATTGTGGAGGGAAGTAGACGGGCAACCTACATAAATTAAGGTCAATTTTCTCCCACTTGTTTCAAGCACAGATGGGGAGCGTCATTTATTTGACGTTGTAACCTTGGAAAGATGACTGGTTTCATTTTTCCATCAAGCTCAATTTCCGGAGTGCTTTTCTTACATCGAAGATTATTCATGTTCTTCAAATCGGCAATTTCCTCTGCAACCAGTCCTGGTTGCAGCAAAAAAATGAGAAACCAACTCACTGTCCATGTTCAAAACCTAGTCAAAATCACTGCAATTATCGACCAAGGCCTCATAAATTATGCAAATTTATCGACTAGATATGATGCTTCCCGTCTCCTACTTCCCGGGACCATCAACCCGGTTGCCTATTAAAATCAACCTTATCGCAAAAAAATGCAAAAGAAAGCTAGATTACGCATATAGTCATAACGCAGCGAGGCGAACAAGAAATGGCATACCACTGTCTGCTACACACCATCTGACAGCGATTATGATCTTTGAGTACGCGCGCGAACAAAATGGAGCTCCCTAGTTTGCCATATCCATAAAACATAGCAGCATCCGTCTTCAGAACTTGCAGCAGCAGCAGCAGCAGCAGCGGAGATGGAGGCACAGCTGGGAGTAATTTGCTTACGCGTACTGGAAAAAGCCTTCTCCTATCAATCTCTCTAAACTCTTAACGATGAATGTTCAATTTATCATTGTAATCAATCATTTTATGAAGCCTTAAACGTTATCATTTTACATTGAGGCAGTGCGATAAGCAGAACGGACGAGAAATAGACCCATAGATGCAACTACTACCTGGTCGGTATCAACAATGGCAACAGCAGCATAACTATTAGTCTCTGTTTGTGAGGAAGCGCCTCGGTCTGGCGCCATGCATCGTCGTGCCACGGGTAGAGTATGATATTAAACGCTGTGTAGTTTATTTTTATCATAAATTATAATTGTGACAATAAATGAAGAATTACTCTAGGCTTCTGATGCCAGCCATGGGCAACGGGACGGGACGGGACAGCAGCCAGTACTGGTGCAGATGTTCGTACCGCACCCTTCCGACTCCAAACAGGTCGCATATACATCAAAAGGCATCATTCTTGGATGACGTGCGATGGATGAGACACGAGACGATTGGACAACAAGCTCATGCGCCACCGCACTATGATTACACCTCATGATGTAGCTCCACCACCTTTGCAGGGTCCACGTTTGGAGTTTAAATAGATTGGGTCTCTTCTTTCTCAATCTAGGAGTATTAGTATTGGACTTTAAAGGTGCTGGCCCGGGTAGAACATAGAGTATTGCGCATATTTCGGATATACATTAACCAAAATAGTATTCTGTTTTAACTAAAATGTTCGAACTTTATGTGAACTTTAGAGGAAAAAATACAAAAAAAAAAATAATCAACTCGATTTTGAAGATGTTTGCTGACCTTTCCCGGAATA